>JAAQRH010000528.1:0-12372 GCA_013186785.1 Fusarium pseudonygamai | reverse complement strand
CAGGTATGGTGCTGTAAATAGCATGCAATATGATATGACAGACAGGCAATTTCACAAGCCTCCTAAACTGTTAACTTCCCTAGATCGCTAGATTTCCTTAACAACGCAACTATGACGGTGAGTGGCCGATAAGCTTCCTTAGCCCTGGAACTATTACCTTCACCTACACGCAATTGCAGGTGCATATCTAGGTTTTTGATTACTCTGTACAGAGTAGTAATGTCGTTTTTACCGATAACTCAATCACACTGCAAATTAGGCTCTTGGGTGGTGCTTTTTGGTCACATACTCCCTTCAGCAGTGGGGAGGCCTTTCTGGGATCAACCCTCAATTCCAATTTGAATGTTTCCATATTAAGGACCCAGCCTAGTTGGCCTAAAACTGGCCTCCCATGGGGGGTACATACGGGCTGACGGAATGTAGCCGGACAAGCAGGAGAATCAGCCACGGAAGACTTGATTATTAACTCCATTATGTACTGGGATATTTCATTAACATACCGGACTACGGAGTACTGACGCTTACTTTAAGTTCGTATGTCTGGTGTACCCAAGAGCCAACCTTCCTAGCAGTCTTTCTATCTTTCCAGAGAGAAATATCGCAGTGGACATTTTCCTAGAAGAAGATCTCCAAAAGAAAAGAGAAAACCTAGCTGCCGAGTGAGTTCCTCTACCGTCTTGAAATGAAAGAAGCATACCCACTGCGCAGCACTTAACACGAATTAAAGGTGCCATCCCTCTTCGAGTTCAGGTCGACTGGCATTTGGACAGGTTCTCTTCCTTCGGTTATTTATGCACTTTGTGTGCCTCAATCAGGACCTCGCAAAGTAGTGGGCTTATCTGAAATCAAAGATGTGACAATATTGGCAGTGTTCCTCGTCATTACACAAAAAGCTGAACTATTTGTTCCACAGGAAGCTCAGCTTCTGTCGTGTTCGTCACAATTGTAGCCAGGCCTACATTTGTTCCTTCACTTCATTGGATTTCGCGCCTTGTCTCATTGTCTTGTGCTTGCACCGGCGCCTGAAGCAGCGGCTGGTTTGAGATGAAAGCATTTTCGCATGACGTCTGTGTGTTCAAGACTCTGCGTGACGTCAAACAGAGCGCGCCACAAGAGATTCAACCAATCTCACGTTGTGGGGTGAGCCATGCCCATGCTATCTCTAGTGACAACGTGTCTAGCCTCTAATGTATGGATCTAATAGAAGCTCCAGGTAGAACCCCCGGGAACATTAACACTTTAGAGCTGGTGATAGATTGTCAAGATAAACTCTTTAATGGATCCCCTTAATACTGTGCTAACTTGCTGTGAATTCTTTATCCGCCTAGGATAGAGTCATAAGTTAGCCTGGGGAGACTTTCATCTGCTTCAGATCCAGGCACCTGGGTTTACTCACCCGCTGCTTTGTTGTAACTTTGTCATCGTCTCAAACAACAACAATCAACAGGATCAATCAGTAACACAAACAACCACTGCGAGATTAATATATCCATAGCAGATCTGTTTTTTTTTTTAAAAAAAAAAAAACCCATGTTATTTTTCTGAAGAAGCTGATATTACTTGCAGAAACCAAAGAGTGGGAACTGGACAACCACAATGACAACGTAATCGCTGCGGAACAGAAATTCTAGTACCACGCATTTCATCAATTGAGTCTGGTTGGTCGACGGCATATTAGATCTTCAAAAGATCGCAGGGCTTCCTTGGGCTTCTTATCGCTTTCCACTGTCTGTGCAAGTGTATGATCGCAGGTCATAAAGCGATAGGTAGGTGTGAGTCGGTGAGCAAATTTTGGCCAAACAAACCTCCCACATCAGAAAATATAATACATTACGGAGTAGGTACATTGCATAGGTAGACATAGATTCTTTATCTCCCATGCCATTATAGCTTCTCATACCCAAGCGGGGGTTTTCAGGCAAAGTGTGTGGGACTTCTTCTCTACCAGCCAGTGTTGACATTCGATGCTGGTCCAATCTGAATCGGGGATTATTCGAGAAATTTAACTAGTGCGGTGTCTATCCTGGCCTATCTTGGTTACCCTTGATTCACCAGCCGTTCGGATACCAACGCCATGACCGTTTTTCTGTCTGATGGATCCTTGTTCAAGTTACTTTGAGCTTGGGGTCTGGTGAGATGTGGGTTATCGAATGACTTCAAGACTTTGTGTTTGAAACATATAAAACCTGCCATACGTACATGGATAAGGCATGGTCTTCATTCGATGTACATAGTATGTGTCCATGGCTTGTGAAATCTCAGCCTTCAACTTGCCTCACTTCCATATTAGCTTTGCATTGGCCTTTTGGCATGATCTCTCCATTAAGTTGACCCGTGATCAATATCTACCTTACCAATCTAAGGTAGCGGGTTCACGTGGCATTGTTGAGCCTTGTGCTTAACGATTAGGCTTCGGCTTCGGCGGAGTTGATATTTATCGCAAAAAGGAAGGTAGTTCTGCTATGAGAGATACTCTGTACAGAGTAATCAAAAACCTAGATATGCACCTGCAATTGCGTGTAGGTGAAGGTAATAGTTCCAGGGCTAAGGAAGCTTATCGGCCACTCACCGTCATAGTTGCGTTGTTAAGGAAATCTAGCGATCTAGGGAAGTTAACAGTTTAGGAGGCTTGTGAAATTGCCTGTCTGTCATATCATATTGCATGCTATTTACAGCACCATACCTGGCATATAATACACGTGGCCGACATATGTGCCAAATTTAGGTTCCGGATCTCGGTTCACTGTTAAAATGCACTGTAGTATCTCTTGTATTGGGAATTTTAAGGAATGCATGGACCGCAGTCATCGGTCCGGATCTTAAGGATGAGATGCTTAGTCGGTTTTTAAGTAGACCATACAGATAGAATAAGGGTCAGATGGGGCCTAAGAGTCTCCTGAGAACGGTATGCATTCTTGAAACTACTTATTTCACATATGATAAGTTTCCTAGCTAGCAATAGTATGAACGTATTCGGACTCTGCAATGTCTAGCTGTAAGAACTGGGTTTACCTGAGCTTTGTATCGCCTTGTCTGTTACTCCGTGACCTCCCAGGCATAAGGATAGCGATAACAACTCGCAAAATACATCACCAAGGGGTATAACAGAGTTACGTAACATATACAAGTCTGTTCTCTGTCTTATGCTGCTGCACCAGAAACACTTCATTGACAGAAAACAGTATCGTTTGTCTGTGGCCAACAAATTCCACAAGACGGTAGAATATGTTTGAATGGGGACATATCACTGCAGGGTCTGAGGGGTGGAAGAAAACACCAACCTTCAGTCTTATACAACTAGACTCCTGGACTGATTTGGGATAAGATTTCGTCTTAAATTCCGAAATTTCTTCACGTATCTGATGAGAGACCTAACCCTCTCTTGCCTCTCTCTGCCCCTACGAAAGAGAACCCTTTGTTCCTGGATCGGGATAGAGAGGATCATAAAATTTCTAAAATTAAACCCCCAGTCGTCGGAGCGTTTTATGATGGACTATGTCTGGCCATCAGATGTCTTCGGCTTCAGGTCCTGCAATGGGATATGACAGATGATATCACTCGAGCAATAGTTAAGTATGAAAGATTGAGGTTGTGCATATTTGGTACATCTGCCCTGAAGGAAGGGCGGATCTATGACTACAAGTCTTTGAATGGTCAACATTTTGCACGCAGCACTGTGGCTTTTACGGTCGATACAACTAAGTTGATAACACGTAGTTCCTGGCTTCGTCGGAAGACATAAAGTATTTCCTATATCGCATGGTGAGACAGGTAAACTAAGTACATTGTGATAGTTAAGCGCCAACGCCTAAGTAACAAAAAGGGTGGGAAAAAAGAACTGCATTAAACATGATGAAATCTCGCCCGCTGATAGCGGCGAGAGGCGCGACTACTCCCAGCCAATTCCTCGCAGTCGTGCCAAAGGCGCAGTACAAAACTTTCAGGACGGTTGCAAACAGTGAGAACACACACCAGTCAACGTGTTCTAAGGCTGTTCGCGAATTCATCGCACATCGGAGGACCTACAGATTCCTTGTAATTGGGTTTCCAGCAGTGTTCAAGTGATACAGACCAAGGAACGGTCAAGTCGAGCCAGGACCTGGGAAGCCGAGCTTTTGCTTCTGAATCCGAGGCACAACACCTACCAAAGTGACAATAGCCAGCAATATCACGGCCCACAGCTTAATCTTAAGCACATTGTGATTGTAGTCTGTCTCGACAGCACTAACGGCGGTAGCCAAGAGCAGGACAAAGATGATATATCCACTCCAGCGATGATACTTCCAGACAGCCTTAGCATTGTCCACGCCGCCATATAGGGCTGGGGTAGCCCACATGGTAAAACCAACACCGTACTGGAGAAGAAGAACGATAGAAGTGATGACACCGAGATAGCCATGGACAGAGTGAAAGTGAGGACCGTTGTTTGCAATCTTGTTATACTCGATGATGGTCACGCCAGCAACAAGAATCAAAAAGGCCACGAGGTTGAGACTGGCATGTACGCGCTGGCCGACACGCTTCTGCTCTGCCGTATGGGTCGGCTGCAGACTTAGAACAGACTGAGCGAGGGTGAGAACCGCGAGAGATTGAAGGAGTGGGTGGGCTGAGAAGAGGATCAAAGGCTTAGAGAGCACGCTTGCCCAGATGAGAATAGTGAGTAGGACCACGCCTAGCTGAGCTACTATTCCAGTACCTAATATAACGCACAGTCAGCTATATGTCGGTTGTGTACAAATCCGAAGCTTACCGAGAACAAGATTCTTGATCAAGGGGACCCCATCTTCTTGAGCAGCATCGCCAGGTCGACCAAGGAGAGGCTCGGTTTCTCTGGCTGGCAAGTCCTCGATGGGAGGGAATCGCTCCGGAACACCTGTAGCACTTGCCATTGTGAGTGAACTAACAGGTAGAGTCGCCTTCTGAGTGTAAGACTCGAGCTTTATGTATACGATCTGCAAACGAAATAGCGGATAAAGAGGTGCCGAGTCAAACTCTACGGTCACTTATTCACGCCTCCGGCTTATCAACTGCGCATGCACTTGGAGGGTATTCGCAAATGCAGATAGGACACGTATGTAAGTGAGAAGTTTACAATGACAGATTCGTGTTTTCGTTTCGCTTCTATTTGCAATCACCGTTGACGTCAATGAGATGACTGAGCTTTGGCCAATCACAAGTCATGTTTTAGCAATAGCGCGGGGTAGAGCGACGGATACATCATGTAGCGCAGTAATCGCGTCAATGTCTAGGGTACCAAGGTAAGGAAGAAGGAAATGAGAACGGAACAGAAGTATTGGCAGATGATCTATGTATAAACCTGGCATAATTATCTCTTACTCGATATGATCGAGCAAACAGCTTAAGATACCAGATTAGCTCTTCATCTACTTAAAGCGACCCGCCGCAAACGATGCTCTGGTTGGCCCATTGTCGCTTTAAAGGTCCCTGAAAAACGGCTGGACGGCTAAACAATTCGATCCTCCACTCCCCCGAAGCCGGCGACGGGACGGCAATTGGCCAGCCGAAACTCCAGAATTGTCTGCAGCTGCATCACAATAAAAGCTGGAATTGGTGAAGGATCGTACGTAAGAGATCGTCAGATTGTTTGTAGTACCGAAACGTCCAATAAAAATAAGAGATCAGGCCCAAAACCCGGAAGCATTTGCCATGATCCAATATTAACGCCATATCAGTGGGCAGTTCGGAAGTGGCCGAGCTCCCCTTCTCCGACTAATAGAACAGATCATGGTGCCAGCCGAAGGAAATAAGGTGATAAGACCGTTCTGGAAAATTGTTCAACCCCCAAGTTCTAGAGAACTATAGATCCGCAGACTCTCATTATACATTGCATAAACAAACACTTCACATCATGGCTTCCATTGCTGACGAAATCGAATACAAGCTCGACAACGTCGAGGTCGCAACGATTCGTCCAGACGACATTAACAAGACTTTCCGTTCAACATGCATTGGTATGAACTTATATGGGCTCATTTTTACTGACCCGTAGTAACAATGCTAAACAATTACAGATCTTATCTCCAGTGGTCTCGGTGGCCGAGTCCTTGGCTACTCTGACCAATGGTTCTGCGAAGCGTCTAACCTGTTGAACCCCAGAGCTCCGATTGCTCAGCCAGGTAAGATGGTCTTCACAGGTGCTTGGTATGATGGTTGGGAGACTCGGCGACACAATCAGGAGCCATTCGACTACGCCATAATCAAGTTGGGCGTCGCCTCTGGCACCATTGAAGGAGTCGAGATCGATACAGCCTTCTTCAACGGAAACCATGCTCCTGCTATCTCTGTCGAGGGTATCTTCAGCCAAGATGACGACAAAGTTGTTTCATGGGGAGGAGGCCGAGGAGAATGGGAGACCATCCTCGGGATCAAGGAGTGTGGTGCCTCTCAGCGATTTGCCTGGAAGCTCAAGACTCCTCGCCGAAAGGCATACACACATGTGAGGCTCAACATGTACCCCGATGGCGGCATCGCACGATTCCGTCTCTATGGGCACGCCGTCCCCGTCTTCCCTGAAGATAAGGATGCCATCTTCGATCTTGCTGCGGCTCAAAACGGCGGTATTGCTGTGTCGTGCAGCGACGAACACTTTGGAACCAAGGACAATCTTATCATCCCTGGCCGAGGAAAGGATATGGGCGATGGTTGGGAGACAAAGCGATCACGAGGAAAGGACCATACAGACTTCGCCATCATTAAGCTTGGTGCCCCTGGATACATCGAGAATTGGGTTGTTGATACAGCGCACTTTAGAGGCAACTATCCTCAAAAGGTCTCAATTGAAGGTTGTGAGTGGACAGGCCATGGCGATCCTGTCGCAGATGCCACAGCCTGGAGAGTCTTTGTACCCCCTTGCAAGACGGGACCCGATCAGGAGCATGAGTTTGAGAGCGAAGAGAAAGAGAAGAAGGCCCTGGTAACCCACGTAAAGCTTATCATGATTCCTGATGGTGGAGTGAAGCGACTGCGGGCATTTGGCAAGCGAGCAGTCTAGGGTACTTAACGTATGAACCTTGGATAGTATGTTCGTGATGAATACTCCGTACAAATGAAATTAATTGGCATAAGCTAAGATTGGCATGTATTAAAAATCATCTTACTGTTAGGTGGATACGCATCAATCTCAAATAATTCGCGTCTTATTTCACGCATCACAAACATTAACTGCCATATCTATGGATCATGTCGGTTTTATTTGAAGCAGAGACCCTACCTATGAAATACCGGATTGGGTACAAAACTATATCCAGTAATGCTGTGGCTGTACCACGGTGACGACATGTGCTGTATGTGTAGAGGTGATAATTAACGTTGGGTGGTATATCTTAGCGGAGCTGCTCCAAAACCTAAGCGGAATGACGGTTTCTCCACGATTTCATCAGGGACAAAGTGGGTAGGTTGCCCTCCACGACAACTCAGACGACATCAACACAAGCAACTTTCAGCTCCGACGACATCTCGATCCGATAACGCCCACTTATCCACGAAGCAGTAGAGAACTAGCAAGATCGAATTTCTTTATCGTCAAACCATCTCTTGCAAGATTCCATGCACCACGCGACGAATCTGAATCTGTCTCTGCCCCTCCCTCCATCATGGATCTAGGGGACTCTATCAACCCCGAAGGACAGGCTGAGGAAAAGCCTCGCACTCTCCCTGCAGATCTACCCAGATCTCTCGATGACAGAAGTCATGTGCCCAACGAGCACCTAATCACGGAGACCGAGATGTACGATGGCTGGCAAGGTTCGTCGCATCGCCACTGCGCATTTGCACTTGCGCATCTTGTGGACTATAACCCAACACGTCACTGACATATTTGTAACAGGCCAGTCCCAGTTCCTCACAACACCAGCTATAGCAAAGCCTCTTAACTTTGGCAACCTATCGCTAAACGACCCCGAATACGAGGATGACATTACCAAAGGACCCAAAGACAGCGACACGCGATTAATGGAAATGCTGGCCGCCCAGGCAGCGCACCAAGCAGCTCCTGCTTTCGAGAACGAAGATGAGGTTGTGAATAGTGAAAGCCTGTCCGAGGTGGAGAAGAAGGAGAAATTACAAAAGGCACTCAACATGGCTGCAAGTAACGGCGATGTCGACAGAATTCGAAAGCTTCTCAATGGGAAGGCAAAAGACTATATTGATTTGGACGCCGAAGACGAGGATGGGACACCGCCCCTCATCTATGCTAGCTGCTTTGTGGGTGAGCCGTCATATGTTGCACATAAGTCACTAACCTCCAGTTAGGGTCATGAACCTGTTGTCCAAGCATTGATCGATGCAGGTGCCGACGTAAACAAACAAGACCGCAATCAATGGACAGCTCTAATGTGGGCCATGACAAATCGACACAAGGGTATTGCAAAACTACTCCTCGATAATAATGCCTCCTCCGACCAAAAGACATCGTCGGGACGAACAGCATTCGACTTTGTTCCCCCGGATAGCGAGATGTCATTCTATCTCCACGACAATGGCTACAATATTGGAAGCGCCGGAACAGACGACTTTTACCGGCCAGGGTTCTCCCAGGATAGATTCGAAGAAGAGATGGCTGAGAATGAGATGCGAAGAAGGCTGATGATGGAGAGTGCTCGTGATCTCGAGGTTGACCTGGGAAACGTGGGTATGGATGATCAGCCTGAGGTAGGGTCCAAATCGAAATCGTGAAGGTCTGTTGGACTGACCCTTAACATAGCCTGTCGATGAGTTTGAGGAAGAGCAACAAGAATTCGACTGGAATCGCTGCTTACATGATCAAATGTTTGTTTTTCAAGAACACGAACTTGAACGCATCCTTGATATCGTTATTACCAATATGACGCCGCAGAGATCACCGACACAGAAACCGGTGCCAGCCAACATGATATTTCTTAGCGCACGATATGCGCATTACCACTCAAGCCCCGAACTTCTGGAGCGACTCTTGGTGTCAGCTATGGATTACATCAATGATGTTGTTGAGAGGTGTCAGTGGGACATGACTATTCTAGCATTTTGGATCTCCAACGCCACCCTACTGCTCCACTATCTGAAGAAAGACCCTGGGCTTTTTGAGGCAACGGGCGAGTTCCAGGCGCAGCTGGCTGAATTGATAAATGAGATCTTTATTCTTATTGTACGAGATGCTGAGCGACGTCTGGACAAGGTCTTGGACGTAGCCATGCTGGAACACGAGACTATTCCCGGATTCGAGGATATCACTTTCCAAAATGAGTGGAAGCTCTTTAAGCGAAAGAAAGAAGTCAAAGAGGAGCCACTAGAAAAGCGATTCAGACCACCATCACCGAAGCAGCGAGCAAAGCCAGCCCCCCGAAACGTCACCTCACTTCTCTCCTCTACTCTATTTGTACTCGACCTTTACGATATCCACTCGGTGATCACTGCGCAAATCATTTCCCAGCTTATTTACTGGATTGGAGCAGAGCTCTTCAACCGCATTATGTCAAATCGAAAGTACCTGGCAAGAACGAAGGCCATGCAGATTCGCATGAATATCTCAATCCTAGAAGATTGGGCTCGGACGAATAACAGACAGGCAGAGCACTTTGAAGGGGGTGAAATGCGCTCTTCTGGGGAATCAACAATGGATGCTGCTCGAAGACATCTGGCACCCGTAATCCAGCTGCTGCAATGGCTCCAGTGCTTTTCATCACTTAATGGAGATGATATGGAGGCTCTGGTTATCACACTACAGCAGCTCAAGAGACTGAGTCCCCAACAACTTATCCACTCAGCCAACCACTACAGGCCAGAAGTCGGCGAGAAGGGATTACCAAAAAGTGCTATGAAATACTTGATTAATCTACAGAAAGAGGCGGCGCTCAAGCGAGAGAGACGGCGGAGTGGTGTACCTTCACCACAAAAGTCGGGCCAGGACAGCACACCAGTGACACCGGTAAAGGGCCGGTCAAACGGGAATAATCTCGCCACTCCTGGAAGTACTGCGAGTCCTCCAGAGGATGATTGGGACGAAGATGATGACATGCCAGAGCATCTGCTGCTAGATCCCGCACTGATGTTGCCTTTCGTGCTGCCGTCGGTAACTGACATGCTTGTAACTTACGGCGCTGGACTCGGTGGAGTTAACCGTGAGCGAGAGCGCAAGTATATCCCCACGGTGCCACCGGAGTTTCTTGAGAAGTTGGAGGTGAGCGGCGGAACTAGAAAGGGACCAATGTTCGGCGAAGCAGATTGGGAGAATGAAGTAGTTTAAGGAAGTGACACTAAAAGGCCGTCAAGGATGAACAACCAAACCGGCAGACAGCGATACTCGACCTGGAAGATCCAATGATGGGGAGGGCTGCTTCTGAGACTATTTTGCGTAAGCAACGAGGTCTCTCGCAGTTGATATCAAGGATTCGGTGATATAACGTGGACGTCAAGGAGCATCTCACGGGCCAGATTTGGCGAATCAAGCCAGTGGTGACAGAGACTACGGAAAGCCTTCTATGCAACCTGCAAGGGGCAAAAAGCCCTGAGTACCGAGAGAAACCCCACGGTGACGGACGCGCATCCGCTGCCACGTTCTCGACGCGTTGAAGGACCATCGCCAGACGGTGGAGCATTTGGCAAACGGCCCATCTTATACAGTTTCCAGGCCAGAAGAGGCAAAATGGAATATGTCTTCATTTGTAAATTCTAACACGAGCGAGGTTGTATAGTTCAGCATATGGCAAATGGAGTCGCGCAAGGAGAATCAAAAAACCTGATGGTTTGCCAATTCTTTGTTGCTTTTTCTATCATGAGACATGTGCCAGCCCTCTCAACTCTCCCGTACACCAGCCACCTGATCGAACAGTGACTGTTTGACTCATCAGGCTTGTGGTTGCAGAGCAAACTTCAAGCTTTGTGGGCCAAATGCGCCGTACTCTAGCCTAGCAAGGGTTTTGTATCCACTTTAGAACAACGCGGCGTTGTCTTTTGCTGCATGCACTCAACCGTTGGCAGTCTGGATGTATAGCACGGAGTACTAAGCTAACTAGAGGGCACTTCTTTTCGCGTTTCCCCAATTGTGCGTTGTTTGTGTGCCCTACCTGTCTCAAACCAGTCCTCTACAAGTGTTTGTTGCTCGTTCATCTGGGTTTTCTGTCACCTTTGCCAGCCTCGAAGATTTACAGGAGAGGCGCAGGAAAAAGACGATTAAAATGTCCTTTACCGCTATTCGCTTCTGTCTCCCGCTTCATCCCCAGGAGAACGGAAAAGAAAAGAAGTCTCCACTAACCACGCGGTAGACGGATCAACGTGGAGGAAAATGCAGCAGCAAGGGGTTGCCCGATGAGTTGGCATCGACAGGCTAGGACATGGGTCTTGGGCGGTGACAGCTATAGTTGCAGCGTTCAGAGAGGCCACTCTATGGGCAGAACGTGGACTCACTATGGCCCCGTCCCGGCCGGGACGGAAGGGTACGTGCAGTCTTTCCGGTGTCATCTACGATATTTCTTCCTTTTTGTTTTCATTATTATGCAGGCTCCCTATAAGCCAAACGAGGAGAATCTCGTCTGTTCGATGTTGCCTTAGCCGGCTCAACACCAAAGCAGGACAAAGTCCGATCCCTGCATGTATCCCAGCATACAAATCTCCCTAGGTTCGGGAGCGGGTAGATCTTCCCAGGGCAGATGGATATCCCACAGATCGCTCTGTAAAGATGCGCGATAATAATGTGAAGACTGAGACAATTTTCAATTTTGCTTTATCGTCTTCGCCAGGATGGGTTCCTCATTCTTGCCGGGAAAACGAAAAGAAGCATTTCGTATTTCGCTTTGCTTCATGTTAGGATGAAATAGGTTCCGAGGTGGGCCTTGGTTAAGAATGTGATAAAGTGTAAGAGCTCGCATAAAAAAGTCTCAATTAAGCACAGCCTATCGGGAGATCATCATCTGAGTTTGACCCAGAGCTAGGGAACCACTAACTCAGTAGTCGTAAAAACATAATTACTCCAAGAAGAGGTTTTGGTTTTAAAATGTGAAATCAGAGAAGTAGGTGCCAGGACTAAAGATGAACGAGTGCTTATTTCTCACCAGTGTCCAGTATCAGCATGTAAAACTCATGGTGACGAACTGATGACGATGCGAATAGAGAAAAACAGAGTTTGATACGCGTTCTCGTGTACTGAAATTAGTGGCGGCAACGTTATAGCTACTGTACTAAGGCTACGGGAGGGCTGCAAAGTTGCGCAGCTGTTGATCTAAAATAGGAGATTGCGTGGTTTACTTGCATAGTATGTAACATGTTCTCACTCAATCACACTAGGACATGTTATCAAAGTTCTGTCTTTGTTTTGAGGCTGTTGTTAAGGGTCTCGGCTTCGGCTAAGTGACTGATGGCTGAGGCGCTATTAGATGTGTT
>JAAQRH010000527.1:0-40957 GCA_013186785.1 Fusarium pseudonygamai | reverse complement strand
TTGTTGACCTGTGCGGCGCGGCGGGAGGATTTGTATTCTTCGAGGCGCTGGGAGGGCGGGTGGTTTGCTTCGTAGGCGGTTATTTCGTGGAGGAGGGCTTTGCGCTGGGGGGAGGAGTGCCAGCGGGATGCGAATTCTTGGGGGGTTCGGGGGGCGGTGGATTCGAAGCCTGGTCGCACACGGCGTTCTTGGGGGGAGGTCATCGATGTGAGGAAGTCGGGTGTTGTTTGACGATCGGGGCCTAGATTGTCAGCGCAACTCAAGATACAGGGAGTAGGAGGGGACGTACACTCGAAGCCGAGGTTCTCAAAGTATTGCTTCGCCTCGTCGATGCGCCCAAAGAAGATCTGATGACCCTCATACAACACCGTAACACGATCAAACAACTACCCCATTAGCATCAATCTCATAAACTTCACCAGGCACTTACATCATACGCAGACTGCGGCGCCTGATAAATCGCCACCGCAGCAGCAACACCAACCAGATCAGCCTGCAACCTCAAGTTCCTACAAAAGTTAATCGCATTCCCACTATCCAACCCGCGCGTGGTGTTATCCCAGCACTGCAGCTTCGCCCCCGTGAGCGCAGCCTCAGCGATACTAACGCGCTTGCGCTCACCGCCGCTCACACCTCGCACAAAGTCGCTCCCCACGCGGGTATCGACCGTGTGGCTGATCCCAAAAATGGCCATCATGACGTCGCGCATCATGGTGTCTGCTTGGGAGCGTGTTACGCCGCCGGGGACGTGGCGTGCGCTTACGGCTGATGAAGCGAAGGAGAGGGTTTCGCCGACGGTTAGGTGGGCGAGATGGCAGTCGATTTCGGCGTTGTAGAGGACGTCGCCGCGGAATGAACGACGGATGCTCTTTTCGTCGAGGCCTGGAATTGTTAAGAAAGCTTGTGAGAAATGGGAGTAACGTACCTCGGAAGTTCATGTAGGAGTCAGGTCCAACTTCGAGACCAGCTGTCTCACCGGCAATAGTCTTCAAAAGCGTTGAACATCCTGAACCCGGGGGTCCAAGAACAAGCAGCAACTCCCCTTCCTCAACAACACCCTCAAAATCTCTGAGGATATCAACCCGTCTCTTCTTCCCGCGGGTTACCAAACCAGCAAGATACTTAACCACATCAATAGGATAATCCACAATGGTCTTTTGATGTTCAGCCCCAGTACCCCAGCCATAAACATTCAAGTTCTTGAACGCCACGCCCAAACTTCTCGACGGCGCTGCTCCAGCGTCAGACTCGAGTAACTTCACAAAAGCTTTCACCCAAGCTCTTGGATCAAAGGTTGGTGAGTTAGGATCTAGCTTTGTTCCGGGCTGAGGTGAGAAGGCGTGTAGTTCGTTCCCAGCTGTTGTCGACACGCGGGAGAGTTGACGGGCGAGATTGCTGATGTTCTGGGTGATGTCATGTTGAGGTTCTTCAGTTGGTGTATCTGTCGAGTCGGAGTGACGGTCGTTGTATTTGCTGTGAGAGGACAATGTCCTCGATAGTGGTGTAGACATTTTGGATGAGTAAGATAGATAAGGAGGTTAGAATGACTAAATCGAGACAAGGAGATCTATTTAAGCTAAAGGCATGGATGCGGTTCAGTTATGCTTATATATGTGCATCAATCAAGATCCAAGACCGGCAGATGAATAACGTAGAATTGAACCGATTGAATCACTCGGTCTTTTCCAGAACATAAACGGAGACGGAAGAGATCAACCAAATCTTTTTACGAATATTACTCTTCTTTTCCCCGGGTCCCCGCGGACAATCACCCCATGAAATGCCCCGACGGACTCGGCGGTCGTCATTGGAGAGGAAGTGGATTCGTTACCCACTGTATAAGGAACCCGCGGGTGGCCGAGCATGGACTGACATCTCGCTTATGAGGAGGAGGCCTGATTCGGGATAGTTTCACGGAGCGCGAGTTTTGCGCTTTGCGGCTCTGAATCTGACATAATGGGGTTGAATGGCGGGTAATGGATGGGTGAGTCTACAATTGAGGTGAATGTGATGATTCGGTCTTTGAGTTTCATCTTGTCACGAGGCTATGATGCTGCATCACGATGTAACGCGTGTCTCGCTCTTCGCTGTCGCGTCACTCGGACAGCGAAGAACGAGTGCGAGCTGAACAAGTTCAATTAAACCATCGAATCGCTAAATGGTTATGTTTGTTAGTTATTCCCACTTGGTTCAACTGCCAAGAGTAAGGTGTAAGCCATGTTGCACATCATTGGGTCAATCTGACGGGTCCGTCGTACGTTATTTCGTGTGTGCGATGCAAAGAATAATCGGGCTAATTATCTGCCATGATCGGAGAGATAGATCTGCCGTCTCGAGTCCCGCTCGAGATCGGTCTTTGAGTTTATTTGTGGTCAGTGCGGGAGACGCGTTACCCTACACATTTCGAGATTGATGAATTTGAGCCACGGAACAGTTATTGGCGCTCTGTTGGAATGGCAAAAGGATTGAATTGAGAATATTAACATTGCTATGAAATGAACCCGCGAAGCTTTGTCTTTTTATGACGCGTCCATGATATTTAGGCTGCCAAGTTCCTCTATAGTAGGTACGGAACAGTTTTTTAATTTGACGCATTTCTAAATACGGCGGCACTGACTTTGAGTTTATAGTAATTAACGAAAAACAAACGCTATTGTAATCTAATAATAAAATATCTTATTAAGATATTTAAAATTATATATATAGCATATTGACAGACTCTGTTTAAGCTGCTGTTGTTGCTCTTAAACTCGTAGCTAGTCATGAGTTGATCTGGAATCTGTTATGCGTGAAGCCCGCCCCGAATGCCTACATTACCTGGCAAAAACGTTATTAACCTATTGGCTGGCCAATCAGCTTATGACTCTACGGACCGGGGGTGGATCAACTATAATCCATGAATTTATAATTCGTTCCGACATTATGGGTATTTATCCGCAATTTATAATTATTTCCGAAATGCACCCTTGGTGTCTCCTCACAACAGGGAATATAACCCTTGATCTACAATGTCCAGTGTAACTCTAAATCATTATACAGCAGATGCCAATGCAGCTAGTTCTGCAATGTCACGCAATTTGACTGTTGCATCACGATACAACGCATCTTATCGAGATAAGCACAAGATCTCGTATCCACTCTCATAGCCGAACCGAGGTAGACCCACTTACTCCCGAGCTTAATCCCAATATTTGAAGTCATGAGCATCTCCTATCACCAACTCAACACCCTCCTTACAACCCATACCAAAGTAACAAGATGGCACCAACACTAGCTGAACAAGTCGCGGTAGACCAAGTCTCCCCCGGAGAATACGTCTCCCGCCTCAACCCCATCAGGATGGGCAACGCCATGCCCATAGCCTACGGCGGCTGCACAGCCAGCATCGCCGTCAACGCAGCGTGCCAAACAGCGCCCGCCTCAATGTCCCTCTACTCTGTCCTCGGACACTTCCACGGCCCCGCGTCAACAGATAAGAAACTCCACTGCAGCGTGACCAACATTCGCGACACGCGCTCTTTCGCGACGCGGAGGGTTCAGGTCAAGCAGCAGCAGCCTAATGGGAAGTTCCGCGTTTGTATGGAAGTCCTAGCTGATTTTCACGTCATTGAACCTTCGAGCTGGGATTACTCTGAGCCTACGTGCTCGAAATGGCCGAGGGCGGAGGATTGTCCGAATTTGGAGACATTGGTGAAAGGATTGTTGGAGAAGGGGAGTATTACGGAGAAGCAAGGACAGGAATTCACGAAATCCTTCGCTGCAAATGCAGATTTCTTCGACACGCGGTACTGCACCGCCGGGGTGTCCGCCCAAAACCTCTCCGGCGCTTCACGACACGTCAAAACAACACAAGACCACCTCCCCATCACGGAAAAGGTATCCGCCGAGTGGCAGCGCGCTCTACACGACCTCCCCACGCCAACCGCCAACATGAGCGCGCTAGCATTCCTCATGGACGGGGGGCTCTCATTTCTGCCGCTGAGTCATAATCATATGTGGTTTGATGACACGGCTGCGTGTTCGACGCTGGACTTTGCGCTGAGGATCTTTGTGCCGGATGTTAAGCTGGGGGAGTGGCATGTTAGGGAGAGGAAGACTAGTAGGGGAGGGGGGAATAGGACGTATTCGGAGGGGAGGCTGTGGGATGCACATGGGAATTTGGTGGCGAGTAATACGCAGCAGTCTATTATGAGGTTGAGGGAGGGTGTTGTTGCGCCTAAGCTTTAGATTGGGGGGACTATGTACAGGAAGATATTAATAGAGTGTTATGTATTTTTTGAGATTGAGTTCTCCGAGTATGCATCACTCTTCATCAGTCATTGTCAGTAATGAATGGCTGCCGCCAATTGGTCCGTCTCGCGGCATTGTTTCGAATATCGATCTCACGGTCCCGCGCTCCCTCCGTCGCCGCCTGTGCAGGAGTCATCCATTCCGACCCGCTATCCCCCGTGGCATTTACACTCGTGGGTGCGGTATACCCAGGAGCTAGATAGCCATACAGGTCCAGCCGAGCAGAGTTCTCAGAGACAGCATGATCGTTCATTTGTGCGAAAGGAGCTGGTAGAGGATATCCAGGAGCCATCACTGCTTCCGGGGCTCGGGGGCCGGTGTCGACGATCGGAGCGGTATGGTGCTCTTGCGGCGGGGGCACAGTCCTGCATGGTGACTGTAGATGATCGTACATATGTCCGCTGGGTCTGAGAGGTGCAGTGGAAGACAGGACACCGGGGTTCTCGACCGTAGGAGTGTTTGGTGCTGGAGGATGAAGAATGCCATTGGCATCAAGGGCTGGGATGGAGTTGGGAACAGTCGGTGCATGATCAAGGCCGTGCCACGGGTTAACCGTCTCTGAGCTGGTAGTTGCTTGCGTCGTAGCAGCATCGGATGGTTGTGTAGGAGCTTCTTGGTTCATCGGCTCAGTCTTGACCCGCGTCCCCTCCTCCGTGTATTCATCGTATTGCGGCATCATACCAGAACCCTCTTCAGTATCACTGTCATCGTCCGGAATCTCAATCGCCAAACGCATGCATGACCCCAACGGTGGCTGCTCAACTTCCGTACTCTGCTGCTCATCCGAGACATCACCCGTCGCCGCGTTGTCATCTTGGTGTCCTGCTAGACATGATCAGTCGTAGCTCAGGCACTTTCTCTCCGGAGCTTCAACTTACCTGCTTCTTCCTCACCGTTCCTCAGACGATCCCTATCCTTCATCCGCAGGATAAACTCATTAATCTGATCCTTATGATCAATCCCCTCGTCGTTAGGATCATAAGCACGGAACTCATTCACGGCGACCCAGCCGATAGCGCACTCCCACGGAAAAACATCTGCGTCGAAGTACATGATTGGGTACTTGCGTTTATAGTGGTACTTTCCCCCAGGCCCGTAGTTCTCAGCCCAATCAACCGTCCCGGTAGCAGGGTCGTAATCGTAGCAAACAGGAATATGCTTCTTCAGCAAGGCTGTGTTATCCATGAGATTCATGTCCCAACCAAACTGCCGGAAACTACCCCACGGTAACACAAGGATAGCGAAGAATCGCTTCGTCTTCTTCCAGAAGGTGGTATACACCTCGCCGGGCTGTGGATCAATACCAGTCAGGAACTGTGTGCTTCGTGTCTGAGGTCCTCCGTTGGAATGTGACGACCCAGCTGAGACACTACTGAGAGGTCGACCATACTGTGCATACGTAGGTCTTTGAGCGGCGAGGTTGTTCAACTTGGCCTTGCCTTCATCGCAGTTCAGAACCCTCGTCCCCAGTTGACGAACTGCCTCATCGTAATTGGCGTTCATATGGCCGTGTGTCCCAGCGGTCAAGTGTCTGCGAGCTCCGTGGATAGGATTGTTGCTCATGAAGTGCAGCTTGTGTTTCTTACACTCGAGGATATACCAGAAGCCCTTGTGTTCTGTAATGATGTACTTCGTCGGAGCGTTGCCGTCTTGGTAGACGTCATCGAAGTAGATCGCTCGGTCGCCGGTAAGAGGACCTCGCGGTTGAGGGGCATCCGATCGGGGTCGCTTCGGAGGGCGAGGGAGGCCCCCTTGAGGGGTATTCGCAGGCCTCTTTTGTTGGGAGGTCGAAGACTGTTGGGTTTCGTCTGGAGGTCGGCTGGGGGTATGCATCTCTTGATCCCTAGGTGTAGCAAGGATGGGAGTGGACTCGTTCTGCGCTCTGGGAATCGGCGGGCGAAAGGCCTGTAAAACAGGACTTGCATTCGGCGTAAAGTATGATGAGCTTGGGGCCACTTCGGCTGGTGAACCAGCAGAAGCGTCCAAGTGAGCAGAATTGCTCACAGGTAGCTGTGCACGCTGTCGCCACTTGTTGCACAGTTGATCTCCCAACTCAGGGCCGAATGTATCGATTAAATCCATGACAAGGGCCTCCTGCTGCTCCAAGAACAGCTGCTGGTATTCGCTCTCTTCACCATCCTTTGTTGCTTCACGCTCCGCCTGTAGTTCCTTCAGCTGGTTAATGCAGGATTGAAGAGCATCCAGCCTCTCTGCATCGGATTGGACACATGCTGAGGCCGCCGCCACTTCAAAGTGTGCTTGCGCTTCCCTATGCCTCTCCTGATACTTCTCTTCAGGCGACTTTGTAGGATGCAGCAGAGGTGTCCATTGCTGAATGATTTTATGTATCGGAGCGACTCGCGAGGAATGTATGCCTGGGGGAATACCTCTGGCGGGGGCCGGTCTAGCTTGCTCCGCCATTAGGGCGCACTACCTTGCAGTATCGATCGTCGCCTATAATTGACTTTAAAAGAGCAGCGATACGCTATGCATCAGCAACATCGCCAGAAATAAAGGGATGCGAAAAGAACGATTCAAGAGACAAACACAGCACACACAAAAATAAATGAGAAGGAGAAAAAGGAGGCCACTCCGCACGTCTTTGCTTTTCTTCTTCACAATGGGCAGCCTGATTCTATGCACGTCCAATCAAAATATTGATAGGCCGGGATGTTCCCCGGTGTCTCGACAACCAACAGGCCAACCAATTGTCAGCACGGTGAGGATCCCTGCAGATTCGACAGGTTTCGTAACGGTGGCTTGCATGGGGAATGGCTTAGACTAGTTGTCTCTTGTCGAAACGGTTGCCTTGTTATGTGTGCTTACCGTTGCGGACCGTTGAGCGGTGAGATTGTGTGAGGCTGATTGCATAGTCAACGCCACCTAAAAAGTGAAAGTGATCTGATTGAAGATGACAGTCTCACTGCGACAAATGTTACTCTAAAAAAAGAAAGATTTCAGTATAAGACCGCTTGCTTCGGTCGATTCAACGATGTTATTTAATCGAGCTGCATACTGCGCTATGTAAAAATACTTACGACGCTTATCGTTTGTACACGGGGAGTAGCATAATATGACAGAACACGGAAAGGCACGGCAAAAAACTGGTTTGTTGAGCAGATGTCTACACAAAAGTCAAGCAATGTGCTATCCAGCTTGGCGACATGATTTCTCCAGCTGATGAATGTACAAGACCGCCAGTGTAGCTCGGGAAAACGGCGGGTATATGCTGTAACCTCTCTTAGTGGATCCTAAGCGAGGTCATATCTAGAGGGAATTTAAACAAGGCCCTGAACATGAAGATTCTACAAGGTATGAATTTCCTCTTTCTTTTAATACAAAAAGTGAATATCTCTACAGACATTGTAGACTGATGTAACTAGACTGCAAGACTTGTTCCTTGCGCCGCATTCGCTGCGACCGTACTACCCCGCATTGTCTGAAGTGCACGGGACGAGGACTGTCCTGTCCTGGATACAAACGCCAGATCCGATGGGTCAACTCGATTGCGAGCCGTGGCAAGTTCAAGGGCCTCTCAGCACCGACTCTTGAACCAGCCACTCTTCCGTCTCCAGAACATGTCCCCAGCACAGTCCAATCTCGCCATGACGAACTCGACGAGCCATCCCAAGAAGTGGTGAACCAGTTGATAGAATATTTCACACTGGAGCTCGCCCCGAAGAACGTATGGGTGCACTCACCAGAGAATGGGTACACGCGCCTCGTCGTTCGCCTGGCGCATACACAGCCTGCCCTGCGTTATGCTATCATTGGGCTATCAGCTGCTTACCAAAGCTATGCGTCGGCCAGCGCAACGAGGGGCTTCTCGCAAAAGGCTCATCTCAAGGCTATCACATTGATCACTGATCAAATCCGAACCTTGACTAGCATGGGAACCAATGGAAAGCACATACTGCCTCCAGGGCACCAAGAAGCTACAGATGCAGTGCTTGCGGCTACCCTCGTGGTGTGCAATCACTCTCTCCTGGACTGCAGCACCGCTGATGCAGTTTTTCACTTGAGAGCTACGAGAACTCTGATCAAGTCTCACTTGACCAAGGGAGCTACTGATAATGAACTCTTCACCTTTATTGCGAATCAAGTCGCGAGTCTTGACATAATGGCATGTACTACCCTTTTCGATCCCGATCTTGTCCGAGATGTCGTCATGCCCAGGTTAGATAGCGGCTCAGTTCCGTTTGGCCATTTTCTACTAGGCATACATAGGATCACCACTGTCTCGACATCGTCAAATACCGAAGGCCCCGGGTTCCTCGAGGAGCTCGAAGATGAACTTGAACTTGCCAGAGCAGCTACATATATGGCGGTTGGACGGACATTGAAGCCCTCCAGAGACGCCCACCTCTCAGACACAACTCTTCTCATCGAGGCCTTTCACCAAGCCGGGCTGATATATGCTTGCAGACGACTTGGTGTTGGAAGCATTGGGGGCTTTGAAGAAGTTCACCGCTCTAAATTATTCAGGCTTCTCCAAAAGGCTATCGCTAGAGGAAGCTATCTACCTGCTCTATCATGGCCGACCTTAATGGCTGGGATTTCTTGTCACGGAGACCATGATAGGATCCAGCTTATCCGTCAACTGTGTCACGATCTGGTCAGGAGCTCTCCTTTCCAGTACTATTCTAATATTCTGCGCTTTCTCGAGGAGTTCTGGGAAATTTTAGATGATGATTGGATTCCTGTGGCTCGAGCGTGGGAAAATAGAGGTGAGCCTCTCTTAGCAATGTGAATTTTGATACGTGTGCGAGGGGTGTGAAGTAAGCCATCAGCTGTGGGAACTATCAACTTAAAGTAACACTCCTATCAAAGTCAATCCGGGCAGTGTGCCAGCCACCCAATACAGTGAATTTTAATACCACTTATTAATGAAGAGGTTCTATGTTACATGTGGTCGCGTGGGATTATATACTTGTGCTGCTTCTCAAAGATTCTCTCCTCGTTCTCCCAAGCTTCCATATGGGTGGATATGTGCCAGTCTGTCTTGGTAGCAGTCATCTCAGCTCGGCCGTCGATTGCCAAAGTGAGATCCCCACGGCCAAACTCTTGACGAAAGACCTGCTCAGCGCGTGCCGAGAGGGGATCGTCCGGCCGAACGTGGCAGCTGACTTTGGTCGTTCCACCAAACCGCCAACCGTTGTCTTGATTCTCAAATAATCCTTCGTCATTGTCATAGACAATGGTGACTTCGTCAGTCTCCAAGTCTCGGGCGATGCTGGATTTGGCCCCGGTGGGACGCAGTACAGCCGCATTCAGTGGCGGACCATTCACCGCTGGCTCAAAGCGTCTCAATAGATTGTCCAGCGGGTTTTCTTTCCGCGTTGGAATCTCGAGTTGACTTGAAGAGCAATCGATTGTCAAGGTTGGGGCCTCGGGTGACGGCCAAACAACAGGGAAGTATGCGGATGATAGAGCAAGGCGAAGTCGGCTGCCTGCACTGATTCGTTGACCGCATTCGTTCAACTTGACCCTGACGGTATAAAAGCGGCCTGGCTGGAGGTCTTGCAGATCAACGTGACTATCTCGATGGGTGAGGTTCAATAGACCGTGCGACAACTTTGTAACGCTGCCATCAGCCAAGACTTCTGATAGCACTGCTGCGATAAAGGCCCATCTTTTATCACTAGCAACACGCAGGTGAAGGTTCGCAGGACCGAGGATATCCAAGGCTTGGGTGAGAGTTGGGCCGTCAAATACCAAAGATCCGATCTCTTCTTCCCTTTGGTCTCCCGGCATATCCCATTCGGTACCGTAAGAGATCCATCTTCCTGCAGCAAATCCGGTGGTCTGAGGGGATTTGAGTGTCAGATACTCCACATTCTGACGAGGTGTGACGAGGAGCTGCCCTGCTGCGAGCCCCATATACATCGGGTCCAGGCTATCAGAGGGCCAGTTGAGTTCCGCAACCCATCGCCCAGGACGGTGGCTGTAGAGTCTCTTCGGGCCAACAGTGTCGTTCACGTAACACTTGAGCATAGGCTCTTCCATGATGTTGGTTTCAATACCCTTGAGCCACTTGTCCCACCATCGGAGAGACTCTTGTAAAAAGCCAATCTGGGGCCCGGGCTTTGCAAAGTTTGGATATTTGTGAGCCCATGGTCCGACTAACCCTTTCTTTGGGCACGTCAGATTCTCAAGCATCCGGAAGATAGAATTCGAGTATGGATCATGCCAGCCACCCACAAGGTAGACAGGGCACTTGACAGCAGTATAGTCTTCGCAAATAGAAGCGTGTCTCCAGAATTCATCGCGTCTTTGATGTCGATGCCACTCCGCAATGTATGGCGTTCCAAGCTCTAGGCGATCCATCCACATTTTCCGCCAGTTGCTTCCAACGAGGGCAGGATCTGGCGGTGTAGGAGCAATAGAAAACATCGTCGCACCCCAGAGAAAGTTCTCGACAAGCTGACAGCCCCCCTGGTAGTGGACATCATTATCGTAACGGTCGTCAGTTGAGCAGATCGATATAACAGCTTTGAGTTCAGGGGGATTTAGAGCCGCGATCTGAAGTCCATTAAAACCTCCCCAAGATATACCGATTATACCAACGGAGCCAGTGCACCAGGTTCTTGATGCAATCCAACGTAGGACTTCAAGGCCGTCATCCTGCTCTTGTTTGAGATATTCACCCAAAAGAAGGCCTTCAGAGTCTCCTGAGCCGCGCATGTCGACCCGAATGCATGCATATCCGTGCGATGCAATGTAGGGATGATTGAGGGCATCTCGATGACTGGTTCCATCACGTTTCCGGTAGGGTATGTACTCAAGAATTGCAGGCACTGGATTATCCTCAGCATCTTCCGGGAGCCAAATCAAGGCTGAGAGGATAGTTCCGTCACTGAGTGTGATTTGTTCGTTCTCACAAATCTGGAGAGGTAAGGGCGCAAGAGACATAGTGACGCTGGAGGAAGTTGAAACCAATGACCTGATTGAAGGGTTCGTAGATAAGGAATAACATGAGAAAGAGATGTAAGGGAGGGGAAAAAGAACAAACAGATATTGGATTACCCGTTGTCTCGGAATAAACAGCCTCTCGTTTACGCGAAGCCGTTCGTTATCGGGATGCAGTGGCCCCTTCAGTGTTAGTGTTCTGAACTAAGGATCTCGACAATATGCGGGGTAGACGGTATGTTTCTCGATATAAGATCTTAGATAGGTTAGCAAAGAATACTATGTATAAAGTGGTTCTCTTTCTAATACCCGAATTAAGTCAGTGCCTGGAGAGATGAATCTATGAGTTTGAAACTATAGATGATAAACTAAAGATGAAACATTTGTTCTCGATGAAATATCTCAAATGGGTTAGCACTGGCCAGTATGGAATAGTTCTCTATTTGATACCCTAATTGGGCTAGTTTACAGTGCCGTATATCCCGGAGTTCTCCATTTAATACCTCTAGTGAGCTAGATCGAAGATATCATTCTGTCCTTTGATTCGCTCTTCCTAATCAGCGTCACTATCTCAACAGATGCCGACCTCGTAAGCTAGAGTAGTATCGATAATGGGGCAAACTTGGGATGTTGGCCGATAATCATTACAAATATTAAAAGGATGGGCTGCCCCATTATCTAGCAGCGAACCAATACTAGGCAATATTGTAGGTTCCTTGACAAATCGATACTTAGAATGGAACTTGTCAACAACAGTCGGAGCGTCTCGCAACATCCCCAGAAGGGAGATGGCGGCCCCGAGACTCTTGAGGTTACGGATGCCCAGAGCGTCGAGGCCGGCCATCTGACCGAGACGAAAGTCAGCAGACTATCGGTCTGGGTCACCCTCAGTTTCATGTCAATTGCTGTTGCCTCGGACTCATAGTAAGTTCATTGTTTCATTGCTCGCTTCTAGTTGGCTGGCGCTGATGATGGCTTTTTCCTTTCAGCAACGCTTCCGTGATTGGAAGCGTGTCACTCTTGTTTGATGCCATATACCTAGATGCCATGACTTCATCAATGTACTCTCGGCTCTCGAATTCCTTCCTGATCGGCATGATACTCGGCATGATCCTCTTTGGCTTCATAGCGGACCATTATGGCCGTAAGACTGGAGCTATTGCCACCACCATCATCCTCACAGTTGGAATGATCCTCAGCACCGCCGCCAGCGGAACATCACATACGGGGTTGCTGTGGATGCTGGTTGTTGGGCGGGGTGTTACTGGAGTGGGCGCTGGAGGAGAGTACCCTGTCACCGGTAAGTTTCCATGCTTGTTGAGGAGACATGAAAAGTTGCCCTGACACCAATATGCGTAGGCGCTGGTGCCATGGAGGCCACAGACGAGGCCAGCGGATTCCGCAAGCGACGAGGTTTCATCTTTGCAATCATGAGTGAAGTCGCTGCTTCCCTCGGTTATTGCTTTGGCGGTCTGGTTCCAATGCTTCTACTACTCTGCGTCCACGAGAAGCAGGAAAAGTACGAACTAGTCTGGAGGCTATCCTTTGCTGCTGGTATGCTTCCTCCTCTGAGCATATTCTACTTTCGCCTCAAGATGGCCGTTTCCACTGCCTATCGCAAATCAGCTCTTCAGAGGCAGAAACAGCCTTACCTGCTGATAGTGAAAAAGTACTGGCGAAGACTTATGGCAGGTGGTTGGACTTGGTTTATCTACAATTGGATTTCCATTCCATTCGGAGTCTTCAGTTCGACTATTGTGTCTAGAGTCGATCCGGGTAATTCTCTGGTTGTCTCTTTGGGTTGGGGAGTTCTGATCAACTCATTCTATCTCCCTGGTCCATTCCTTGGCGGATGGCTAGCAGATAAAATCGGCAGAAAGCAGACCATGACGCTAGGCTTCCTTCTTCAGGGTATTCTTGGTTTCATCTTGGGAGGGGCATATCAGTCGATAATAAAGACCTTCCCTCTGTTCATCGTCATGTACGGCATCTTCTTGACGCTGGGAGAAGTCGGCCCTGGAAGGTAAGTATTCCGCTCTCTCGAGAAAGCCGATTGTTAACAACAATCTAGCACCATCGCTCTTGTTTCTGCTGAACCATTTCCAACCTCGATCCGTGGTCAAGCCAACGGGATCATTTCGGCATGGGCCAAAGTTGGAGCAACACTAGGTACTCAAGTAAGTATTAGCTATCTATGCCCAAACCTAGAAATAGAGCTGACTTGAAAAGGTATTTACAGCGGTTCTTAATCGCTACACTGATGATGTTGATAAAGGTAACCGGGTTGTCTTTCTTATTGGCTCTGGTTTCGCGGTTGTCGGCGCAGCCGCAGCATGGTTTATGCTGGAAGAGACAAGTCGCAATCTGGATGACGAGGATGAGGTATGGAAGACCTATCTTAGGGATAACAATTGGAGTGGAGATTGGGGCGATAATGAGACTGTGGACCCTGCTAGAGTGTTAAAATAAAAGACCTACTAGAGGAAGCCACCTTATATAGTTATTCTCTATTTTGTTATATAGGATACTTTACTTGAGCTTCAGCTACTAAAGCTGCTGTGATGGAATACCTGCGTTTTGTATTATTCAGCGTGTCTTACTGTCATATACATCCAACGGGTACAAGCCCAGTCGACTGGGTTTAATGTACTCGCCAAGAGACGTATAACATCAATATTCCCATGGTTGTATTGAATAAAAGTCTGTTTGGAAGTATAAGATATCTAGTATCATTGCTCAAAGTAGAAAGAGAAAAAAAAGATATCCATATTTACACACTCCGCCCATCATCAGACTTATTCTGATAAGCCAACTCCCTCAGACTCTCTGAATCCTCTGTCCTCAAGTTTATTATAGTCTTGAGCCTACTCCTTCTCCTCCCACGCTCCTCATCAGCCGGTTCATTTATCCTCGTCCGCGATCCCCAAAGCCCTCTCTCCTCCAGCAACGCTTTACACGCCGCCCAAGACGTAACAGCATAAATAACCGAATTCCAAAACCCTTGCAGCGGGAGTACTGTCGCGCTCATGAACTGCAAAGGCTTACTAACCTCTGACGGATGAATGTGCGAATACATCCTGTTAGCACTAGATGGAATCCACGTAATTAAGATGACCGCAAAGAACAGCATCGCAACTTTTGTGTACGCCCACGCTGCACGGTATACATCGTTGCTGGGCCGGACCGCGGGGCGCTGGATAGGTTGGGGCATGGTGCTGGTTCCACGAGCAATTGGTTGAGGTGGCTGGGGCTCGCCAATAGCATGCACACTAACTTGATGACCCATATTCTGTAATTGTATCGCATCGGGTTGGGTCGCTTCGGAGGTGATAGTCACTTCGGTGGTCTTCATGTTGTTGACGGTGCTTTGGTGCGCGTAGGATAGACCGCCTGAGCCAGAACCTTGGGCTTTGAGGAGTTGTTGGCGTTTTCGGTAGATGGTGCCGCCGGAGCGGATGTAGATTGCGAGGGTGATGGCGATTATGACCCTGTATTGTCAGTGCACTGTAGTAAATGTGAGGTTGGAGACGCACCAGATTGGGCCGTAGAACGTTGCGATGCGTAGCGTGTCCCATGATGAAGTGATCCAGCACCACTGGACAGCGCTACCGTAAACTCTTACCCCGTCGCCATTCTTGATGAAGATGAAGATAAACGCTGGCAAGAATGGGATACCGTAACAGAGTAGTAAATACGGTAACTCCATCTTCCTCAACCGCTGCGCATCAAAGCGATAATAAAACGCAAGGTAGACATTAATCGCCATTGCAAGGGTCCACAGCGCATCAGCCCCAACAAACCTAAATAAATTAGCCAAGCCTGACAGTATCGTCTGTGTAACGTACGTATGGAGTAAAAAGGCCTGTATCTGACATCCCGCCCCATCAGGCGCATCAATAAACGAATCCGCCATGATGAAGCAAATACTCGCCATGATATTCCCAAACGACGCGTAAAACACAAGCCGATTAATAGGTTTGTGAAAGGCGTCGCAGAGACAGAAAGTTGTGATTATGAAGAGACATCCTACTAGTGACAGAACGGAGCATACTTGCTGGATGATGGTGATGAGCTTGACATCGCTGGTTGAAAGACCGAGTTCCATTTCGCAGAACAATTCCTGGATAAAAAAAGAAAGAGACCCCTAAAAGGACATTCGTGTTTTGTTCCGGGGGAGACAAGCCATTGTTAATGGTTTAAATGTAAAAGTGAGCACCTCCTTTCATGTGAATTTGCCAAAGGATTGATCTGCAACATGGGAACCCCATATTTTGATCGCCAAGGGGAACCCGGGACGTTGCAAATCATGGACCTAATGGAGTATAAGACTTAAATAGTGGCTGTTGGTAACGGTTCCAATTGGCGCAAGCCAAATTTGCTGGTGGGGAGCCGGTAGATGCTTCTTGGGTTTTAAGGCTGTCGTTTGAGGGATCGACGTTGGTGTTTCTGAATGGAGGAGTTTGAACCAGCGCGATGCAGAGGAATATGAAGATCGGAGGAGGAGCTGAGAACAGACTTTTGCAGCTTGTCTTGGTCTGATGCAGCTGATCAATTAATGCGACAGGCCAGAGGCGTATTCGCTGGGGATGACTGAGCGCATCACGCCCACGTTACAGTGCCTTCTAGCATAAAGGATATGTTTCGCGTCATGCAGTCAGACAGCATCAACTTCCAACACAAAAGAAGGACTCGAGCAATACTTCCCAAGTATTAACGTGAAAATCAGCCTCCTCTCCCTTCTTGATGAGCTGTTTTGACTGACTCGCGCCTGAGACACAGTCAGCCTGATGCTTGTCTTACCATGCAAGTGCAAAACAAGTGCCTTTCCCCAATTCGGAAGGTCAGCAAGTGATATTCCCACCATTTACGCAATGGCTGATGGATTTAGTTATGCAATTCGCACAGACTCGTCGGCATTAGCTGAGATTCTGCAATTTCCAGCGTTGACATGTCGCGGGGAACGGCCGAGGGGCGGCGAGGATGCTCCGGTAGACGCCGCAGAGGAACAGTGGCTATTTGTAGCGGGACTAGTTGAGGCCCTGTAAGATACCACTGAAGATTACTGCGAGAGCACGGATTGCGTTGTTGCCTGAGGAGTAGGAGCAAGATGCGGTGAGTCTACACCAGCGCGGCACGACCATCACGCGACACTTGGGCATTCAACTATCACAAGCATTTGTTTCGGCAATTGTGAACGAAGCCCATACAAGGGAGATAGGGATTGGCAATTGGCGTTCATGCTATTGGGCCAGACTACACCAATTAGGAAGGTCATGTCTTCTAAGTCGGCAGTTCAGACCGTTTAAATATATTCGCTTGATTAACTTATGAACTCAAATCTATGTACGGGTCATGCCAGTCTGGCCTTGATAAGATTGACCAAGATGATGGCCAGCTGCTATCGCGGAGCCATATAGCCTTCCAAAGCCTTACGTCAGTGGGTAGTTCTCATCATGATGGCTGTGATATGTTTTGTTGAGATGTCATCAGCTTCAACTATAAGTCTAACGCGGAGATAGCGACAAGTGAGACACGCTATTAGGTACCATTCAGAGAATCAAAATACCGTGCTGTTGTAAGGATACAGCCATCTTGCTTTTTCTTTTTATAGTTGTTTAATAAACCTCTTTATCCGCTAGTCAGTTCTACACATATCCAGCCAAGCCAGCCTCATTCGTCGGCCTCGCTTAGTCAGTCATGCGTATTTATTTCAAGGACTGCCACGTCAGCATGAGCTGAGAACGTCTCGTAACAACTACAAAAGTCTTATCAATGGAAGCCCTTTTTATTGGTCTCCCAGATCGAATTTCGAAACTTTGCAGGCGCCGTAAATGCCTGAAAGGATAGTCACAATGCCAGGCGCCATTTTGCCCATGAACCCATCATCCAGGGAGCAGGGCGGGGAACAAGAAGTTGATCTGGGTTGGGCCGTGACGGACAACCTGGGTCGCGCCTTTAGTCGAGGTGCACGCAAATGTAATTACTGCCAATTTCTCTGTATCGTTGTGTATTGGTGGCAGGTCCACGATGCCTCAGTGTTGGCATGCTCAAAGAGACGTGTTCCCGTGTCCCTGCACTATGTGTTTCGCCTTAATGAGACCGATGGGTATGGTTTAAAAGCTCTGCGTGTCAAAATAAGACCCGGTATATAAGCAAAACCAGCAGCCATAAGGGTAATGACTAACATGAAACGAGATAGACGGCAAGGAATTCCATATCGATTGTCCTATCACAGCGGCGACTGATCTCAATATGGACACGTCTCTGGGCCTCCAGCCACCATTATCTCATATCAACGAAGATACCATAACCTGGATGAAGTCAA
This sequence comes from Fusarium pseudonygamai, assembly GCA_013186785.1. Lineage (NCBI taxonomy): Eukaryota > Fungi > Ascomycota > Sordariomycetes > Hypocreales > Nectriaceae > Fusarium > Fusarium pseudonygamai. The sequence continues at coordinate 23,433 of JAAQRH010000527.1, read as the reverse complement.
AGTTGGAGTCATGTGTCTCACATGACCACATAAATCCAGAAAGAACCTTTATTCCTGATAGACTCATTGATGTTAGAGACAACCGGCTGAGTCTAGCTCTTACCAAGGATTTTCAACCTCGAGAGGCTGCAAGCCATCGATATACTGCCCTCACTTACTGCTGGGGCCCCGGAGCCTTATGCAAGTAAACAGCTCAAGACGACTAGCACCAATCTTTCACAGCATCAGCAGCAAATCCCAGAGTCCTCTTTACCACAAGCTATCAAGGACGCTGTGGCTGTAACGAGAGCGTTGTCGATCCCATATCTGTGGGTTGATGCATTGTGCATTCTCCAAGACGATGTGTCCGATTGGGACAAGCAATGTGCCGTGATGGAAAGAATCTACGGTAACGCCTAGGTGACAGTTGCAGCTGCTTCCTCCAACAACTGCGAGCAAGGGTTTGTTAAAAGGACAGGTAGAACCGTTTTTCCTCTACGAAGTCAAGGGAAAGGTAGAACCCTATTTCTTCTTCGACGTCGTGTTGATTACACTCATTCTTTTGCCATTTATCGACCTTCCCTAGACGAAACGGCAGCATTGAGGTCTAGTCCTTGGCTTGTGAGAGGTTGGACATACCAGGAACGCATCGCATCGACTCGCATTCTCGTGTTTTCAGAGACAAACATCCATTTCAGATGCAAATACTTCGGCGAATCAATGGGAAGGGACCAAATTACGGATGATTACAGTTATACCATGCTTGACCGTGAGACAGTCGATTCGGGCAGCACAGCAGCCATCTATCGAGAATGGTACGAATTAATGGTTTCTATTGACCCCCAAAACCATCAGTTTACCCGGGAAACAGACTTCCTTCCGTCAATTGCTGGTATCGCATCGCTGTTCAGCAAAAGGCTGAACGATGACTATGCAGCTGGTCTGTGGAAAAATAGTATGCATCAGTCGCTCTGTTGGGCTGAGGACGCAATAAGGAAGCCGACCTACAGAAAGCTACTGAAGCGACTGAAAAGTCCTTCCCCATATATTGCGCCTTCTTGGAGCTGGGCTAGTCGATGTGAACCTTTCTCGTTCGGTTTATACGATCCATATTTCTCAGCTGATTGTCGACAAGAGTTCCATAGCCTAGATACGGCTATCGACTTGCGCGGAGAGTCAGTATTTGGCGAAGTAAGAGCTGCGGCGCTTGATATTACCTCCAAGGTGTATGCGAGATCACCGAGGATGACATACCACCACCCAGTTGAGCCTTGGGATTGGCGTAGCTGGATAATAGGTCAATCGATAGAAGGACAGCCGGCAAGGTTGCAGGACACTATTCAAATCGACGGGCGATACTTTGCAAACATTGAGCCTGATTGCCGTGGTAAAGATATCTTCAAACCAACGAAAGGCCGTACACGACCAGTACCCATTAGCTTCCTGCTGATAGGTAGTACCATTCGACGCTATTCAGATGCAGGGGACCTTTCATTGAGGTCTTCTGAGAGCTTTGAGACTTCTGGCGAAGAGGCCGATGCTGGGCTTGATACTGAGTCTCTGAGCACTTCCATCGCAAGTACTGAAAGTGGTGGTGGTTCGGAGACAGAGACCATAACCAAGAGGGTGGCTTATGGCCTGTTGATTCACCCAACGGGGAATACAGATGAGTATTATCGAGTAGGAACATTTTTTTCGGAGTCTTATTCGGCTGGGGGTCTGTCGTTCTTTGATAATGTGGAAGTTAGAAAAGTAAGACTGGTATAATACAATACTTATGACATATATATCAAATATCTATTTATTATACGTGTTATAGCTCCGAAGGCTCGTGAAGCTGGTTAACCATGCCAAGACTATGTCACGCGCATCTGCTAGACGTTATTGCTTTTATATCCCAGAGTTAGATCTAGATACAGCTTTGAATGTGATTTCTTCACCGCGTTACACTTATTGATAGTACAGATACAAAAGATCTTTGTTTCTCTGCTGCCTTCATACATCTTAATACGGCGATGGAGTTGACCCTCTACGATGTGGCAGGTGCTATGAAGTTTAATGCAGCTAATGCAATTTGGAAAAATAAAGATCAGCAACGAAGAAGTGAATCAGTGTCTGAAGACTATGCATATGATCGCCCGTGTGGCTCTTGCTTGGCCTCGCTCTATGTGATACCCCTCTCTCATTGCGCCGTATCTAGACAATAAAGAACCAACACTCCTGGAAAGAACGACTCTTTGTACAAGCTGAAGGGGCTGTAGATACAGATATCATCGGGCTCTCAGCGAGGGCCGAGATCTCCCAGTGTGTAGTAGCGCCCCTAGCAAGGCTTTCTAGCGACTGGATGCCTAGCTAGGAATAAGCGCCAGATATCAAAGTGGATAAAGTGCGAGCCGGTGTCCTTGTTAGTCGGACGATATCCAATCTTTTCCTTTTTCCACTTGCATCCGTTTGAAAACCATGCAATGTGACTGTATAAGGAAAATGTCATTGGCCCGATTTGCAGGGACGAGAAGCGGGGTTGGCCATGAAGTGGTCGGCCTCCCGCAGGCCAGCCCAACATCAACCATTATTCAAAACGTGGGGCTCGCCTCCTCACAATAGACCCGGCGCCTAAACTCGTTTTCTTCTTTGCAAATACCAGCGCAAACATTACCAAGACGCAATAATCCCTACCAATCCTCCTTATTTCTCTATAGGTCAGTATTCCTTTGATCTTCTAATGAACTAGACGTTAATGATTGAAGGCAAGAAGATGGTTCACGATGTCCCAAGCTTTGAGGCTGTTTCCCCTCAGTCAGGCCGTCCTAGCAAAAAGCCATCAGCTTATGTGTTTGACTCGAATGGCGATACCCGGATCATTCTTAGCACATACATGGCCCAGACCTTTGAATGGGAGGCAGATAAACTGCGGATAAAGCAAGAATTGCCTACAAAGGTATACTACAAGAAAAAGAAGCAGGAAAAGAAGGAAGGGAAGAGAGCAGAGTCTCTCATTACAACCTCAACATCGTTAGGAGGCACTACCAACAGAACTCCCATAGACTGGGGTACGGCCGATTTCTCAGCCTTGAGTAACGTGGGATACTCTCGTGCGGAATTCTCAGATGGCGACGACACGGATCTGGGTTGTACTGACTCTGGAACCAACCGAGACAGCACAAGTTCTCAACTGAAAGATTGGAACTATGGAGAAAAATGCGTACGGTCCCTTAAGAAGATAGACTTTCGATTGTTAGTCTCAGGAAAGCACTTGGAGCTAGCTTCGTCCGTCTTCAAAAAAATGCTTACTGGTCCTTTCGCAGAGGGGAAGGCCGATGTATCAGGTCTTCGTCTGATAAAAACGAGCGACTGGGATCCTGAAGCTTTCAAGATTATTCTGACTATCATGCATGGCTACAATCGAGATGTCCCAAGGTCACTCAGCCTTGAAATGCTTGTCAAGGTTGCCATGATCATTAACTATTACGATTGCCTTGAGAGCGTTGAACCTTTCACAGATATTTGGCTCGAAGCCTTGAGATCGGAGTTGCCGACGGCTTATGGGCGAGACTGCATTCTTTGCCTGTTCATATCCTGGTTTTTCTCAGAGCCAATTATGTTTCAAAACATGACTGAACTGGCATTAAGGCACAGTCAAAAGTTAATAGAAGTCGAGGATTTCCCAATTCCCGCCAAGATCCTGGGTAAGTTACAGTTTCAACTCAGTATGACAGCTTGTGCTGACGCAAGCCGCAGAAGCGATCGACATAGCACGTCAAAGCGCTCTCGCTGAAATCTTCTCAGCAATCTACGAGCTCCTTGATCGTCTGCAAGAAGAACAAGAGTGTTCGTTTGAGTGCTCATCTATGCTCCTGGGTATCCTGACGAGGGAACTCAGCAAACATGAGATTCTGCACCCTCGGAACGCCCCGCCGTTCCACGGGTTCAGCATTGAAGGTTCCAAAGAGATTATAAGAGGGCTGAAAAAGCCCAAGTGGTACAACAGTAGGGATCACAGGCATTCCTGTTATATTCAGGACAAATTATCTATATCTCTGACAAAGGTAGAAAGCGATCTGCGTGTCTTTGGCCTGCAAGACTTTCAGGCAGCGAAGAACCACAGCTGTAGCTGAGAGCTTAAACCGGCAGAGAGAACTTAGAATGTAGGAATACTAAGCCAAGAAAGAAGTTGGGACAACACAGGGCGGGTTTTTTATTGAACCAGGCAATCTTAGTTGGGCAGGTCTGATATTGTCTTACGCTGACCGGTGAACTGCATCACAATAAGGGGCCAAGAATCGATATCAGTGCGGCTTGCAGTGAGTCTCCGGTATATCGTGCCGCCGGCTGCATCAGCCTTCCATAAAACAGGAAGAGGTTGGTAGCAGAGACAGAGATACATCAAAAGCGCGAGCTGCGAGATACAGTAGAAACAGAATCGACTGCAGTGATTGGACCGCTTAAGTGAAGAATAGCTAATATACACTACGCAAATGAGGACCGAGAAGATGCCGACCGACTTATACGACTGGAACATGGCCTCAGCTATAACCAAGAAGCTGACTCGGGTAATAGTCCTACCAGGCGAAGTCGCGCATACCATGAATAGGTTACAGCTGCCATCTCTGTGGCTGGATTCTCCACGGCTCTTAACAAGACGACGCAATCAGGCACAGAGAGGCTTAATGTGGCTCTTAGTGATATCTTATCTATCAGAAGAGTGAGAATACAAACTTATACCGAGGTCAAGTCACCGATGTACCGTCAGCAAGGTGAAGCATACACTCATCCACTCCCAACTGACTCCAAGCTCTCAATTTACGCACATGAGCAGCTAATCTTGGTTCATTCTCACCAACCGAACGGCTTTCAAGTATCGCCAGGTGCTCCGCGACGTTGACCTGCATACTCCCCGAGACGGCAAAATTCTCTAGATCCCACTCTGTCTCGCTCTTCCTGTGCATCAACCCATTGTATCTTTGGTACCTCCCACCCATTTCTTGTAGAAAGCTTCTCATGCGCTGTTCATTCGGCCGATAAGTGCTGACAGCCTCTTTGTACTCTTCTGGCTGTTCGAGTCTTTGTAGATGACGGCATTGCTGTAGAAACTCATGGACCTTTAGGAGCCGACGTGCTGTTATGTCAAGAGGGGTTTCGCGGTACGCGTTTTGAAGACTCCACTCTACGTCTTCGCCCTCGAGTTCCTTGAGTGCATCCAGATTACCGCACTCAGCCGCTACATGTACAGCAGTGCCAAATTCTGAGTTTGCAGCATTTAGATATTCCGACTCCGGGTACTTCTCAATGATGGCAGAAATAAGTTGACGAGGGGCACGGGCCTTGAAGTTTGTTGGGTACTCGTTGAACATGACAGACATGTGAAGAATAGATAGCCCTTCGTTGGCAGTTGACCCGGACGGTATACACGCACGAAAGAACTCTTCGTCGCTTGGGGGTGTAAGCTCGAGAAGAAATAGAATCTGCTTATCGAAGTTACTGTACTTGCGGCTCTTTCGGATAAGACGTGCTAGGAGGGTAGTCATATCGCCGTCATCATCTACACGTCGGCATGATACGTCACAATGCTCGTTCTCGAACAGTTCGCGCGCACGTGCCTCATACCCGCCCATGACGGCCATCTCAAAGGCAGAAATGCTGCTGTCTTCTGCTTCAATGGGTAAAGGTGCACCTTTGGGCGGCATCACGCTTGGCTCGCCTACAGGTTCCATGATGCTGTGCCCACCAGGCCCGGGCCGTATAGCAAACGACATTTTGAAGCCTCCCTGCGAAGCCTTCTGCTGCAAGATATCCTCGCCGACATCGGGACCAATCGTTTCTTGGAGCGGTGGATGTCTGATCAAATCAAGCTTGATCTTCGATCTGGCGTTTGATTCGAGGCGTTCCTTGATATCGTACAGATGACTGATGAAGTCTGCAAGTTTGTGCCCTTGTATCGAAGCTTGAAGTTGAAATGATGACTCAGAGTCCCGTGTTTCTCTTTCGGCAAGGGGAAGAAGATACTCAACCGCCGTTAGATCCTCGAAATCGAGGGCAGCCTGAAGTGTCCTAATGAGATTGTTTGTGGTGGGCTGGATGTCCAAAGATCGCAGGTGGTTCAGCACAAACGGTTGGCCGTACAAGGTTGCTGCTGTGAAGATGGAGTGTTTGACTTGGGTGATGACATCCCAATTGACTACGTGGCCCTGAGCTCCACGCTTGAGTAGAAAGGTGATGGTCTCCTCGCATCTCTTGATGTGATCTTTCCCATGCAATACCCGATCGTACAGGCCCTGGTACCAGTAGTCGACAGCGCACCAGAGCGGAGTGACTTTGAGGGTGTGCGTTTCATAACACATCCAATCCAATAAATGTTCATATTCCTTGTCCTCAGGTAACAAAGCCTCTAGGATGTCCGACACGTGTAGTCTTGCTGCATAGTGGACAGGTGAGTATGTCCTCCCACGTTTATCAGCCGCCAAAGTTCCTGTGTGCGGTTCATACTTCTCTGCTCCGTTAAAAGGATCCGCGCCTAGAGAGACAAGAACCGAAACTGCTTTCAGGCTCGACTGCGCTACTGCACATAGAAGAGGCGTCGCATCAGTAAGTGTGTCTCTCAAATCGAGTTGGCCAACGGTGCATGGAGTGACAAGGTGGCAGCGGGCTTCTAGATCGACACCTTTATCTATGAGGAGCTGGGCTAAAGGAAGGATATCCTCATCTCTGAAATGGGCCACGAAATGTAGTGGTGTTTGTCCAGAGGTATCATGTAGCGGTGTATCATGCTCGATGAGGAGCTTGGCGATTTTATAGTCACCCTTCTGGCAAGCTTGCATCAAAAGAGAAGCGCAAAAGGCAGGGCTGAGGTCTGGTAGCTCTAGAAATTTTTGCAGGCTGACATCCCAGCTCTTGTTGACCAAATACCTGCATATGAGCGGGAGCTGGTCTCTCAATCTGTCGCTGTCTTTGAGTTGGTTGCTTTCCGAAAAAGCCCGATCAGAAGTCGCAGAGATATCTGCTTCCTCCCTGACACGCTCGCTCAGCGCTGCCGTCTGTTCTCGTAATGCCTCAGCGCATCTCTCTGAGCTCAATCGCTTCAGAGAACGCCGATCACCAAGGAGAGCCAAATCGAATAGCCATCCATCTTCAACCTTTGGATCTATCGGATTCGGCATCCCTATCCAAGCCAGTACCCGTCTCAGCGAAGCGCGGGCCTTTTCATGTCCCAGTTTGGCAGCAGTAAGAAGATATTGCCCGGCTTCGCGAAGGGATGGCACTGAGGTAGCAGCAGACCGGTGAATGCCAATGAGCCAGGTTGCCATTGTATACGCCGCGAGGGATCGTGAGGTTTCACAGTAAGAGCCCGAGTCGGCGATTTCTCGGATCTTAGTGACTATTGCTGTGGCAACTCAGCCAGGAAGGCGTCTAAGTCTGCTAAAGCATGTGTTGATCTAGATATATACACCGTCTTAGTCCTGGCTGTAATCCTTGATGGGAGCGCTTACCGAGATTGTCCTTTTAGGTAGGGGGGTTAAGGTTATAAGTCCCCGTTCCTCTGCTATTCCCTTCGTCTCTTTTGCGGATAGTTCAGATGGTTCTGGATAAGGCTGGCGAAGTTCTGATATGGTGGGTTTGGGTTCTGGGTCCTCTTGCCTGTCTGTGTCTTCGGTGGATAGACATCCTAAGTTCTCAGCACCGAGGTCAGCCAAGGGTATGTCATCACCTAGTTCGAGTTAGATATCTTTGCTGCTGACCAAGAGAGAAAGAGCGCTTACAGTAGCTGAAATAGACCTCCTCTTCAAGCAAATCAAGAGTGTCAAAGACTTCTACGTTGTCTGTAGCGGCAGATGTAATTTCATGGTAAAGCATGGTTTTCAGTAGCTCAACAGGTAGTGCGGCTCCAGCTTGGAGCTCACTCTCGTTAGAGAGCATTGAATCGAAGAACTCATAGACAAGGTCTGACACAATGTCTGTGAAGACGCGTGGACCAGATGACCCATTAGTATCCTTCTGCGTTCTGATGAAACTCGCGAGAGCACCATTGTCAGCTTTTAGCTTGTGCAGTGGCTCTTTGCCATCACCTGACCCGTGTACCTGGTCAAGCACCTTGCCCATGAAAGGCCCAATCAATAGAAGGGATGCTACGAGCGCCAAAGAATACATATCGGCTTCACGCAAGCCTTGAGCACTGAGAGGCTCCAGAACTGTGGGGCTTTGCCACAAAGCGGTTCCTGATTCGAGTTTGATTGGTTCATGTATGTTGGAAACCAAAAGCGAGCAGCCAAAATCGGTGAGTTTTGCTCGTGGCCGGCCCTTTTCGTCGATGAAAACCAGGATATTTTCTGGCTTCAAGTCTGCGTGGATGACGCCTACGGTGTGAAGAGCAAGCAAGCCTTGAAAGCAATGGATTGCCAGTCGTAGCCTATCTCTCACCTCAAGCGCCGTCGAAGTTTCAAGATATTTGCATAGGTCACCTCCTTGGGCTGTCTCCAATACAAGAACGGGCATCACACTGCGGCCACTGTCTACCCCCCAGCAGATACCAACCATGTTCGTGATGTTGTCATGTTTTCGGAGATGCTCGTTCCTGAGAATTGCGATTTCAGTGCAGATAGACGCTGAGAGGTTCCTACCATCCTTGGAGTCCCAATCTACCGTTTTTTTTTCGGCACTCGGAGGACAACGTCGTTGAGATGGAGCATGGCCGGTCTATGGATGGTGGTCATTTTGAACCGCGAATCGACGTATTTTATCAGTGTGCTTGGTCGGCTTCGCATGACCTGGAATGAACCGCCAGACGCAAAGGAGGCCTCTCGTTGAAAAGCCTTGTCGTCGATGCAGATATTGGCAAGGACTTCCTCTCTTGCGGATGGACATGTGCCTATTGTATCAATGGCGGCAGCGAACAGAGGCAGAAGCCCCGGCATAGGCCGCTGTGATTCCTTCGCGGGGTCTGTCATCGCGGAGCGTCGACAGCGTTTATACAGGGCTTAGGTAGGATACTCGAAGCGTGTTCCTTGTGCCCGATAGGCCATAAAAGGTGATACTCTGAGTTGACTGTATAGGGTTCTTGCTAAAGCGTCTGCTCAAATAATGCTGTTGTTTTTGGAATGGAGTGTTGAGAATATAAGTCTTAACAGCTACTAGGATGATATCTATTTTTATATTTTAATAGGTTATGAGCCTAGTAGTACAGTAGTTATATAATATATAATTTTATATAAGACTATGAGTTTAATTCCCTATAAGGGTATATAAAAATTACATAAAAAATCTACCTAATAGTAGAGCTACACTTCCAAGCGCACCGGACGACCATGAAATGAACAAGACTTACGATCCTAGTGGCTATTGAGCCAGAAGGCGTGTTGAGAACATAAGTCTCAACAGCCACTAGGATGATATCCATTTTTGTATTTCAACATGGAGGCCAGTGTTTAATATTCTCAGAAGGTAGAGAGGGGAGGTGCGGTCTAGATTTGCATCGCACAGGACGTGGAAAGTTTCGATCCATGACATTCTTGTAAGTCTGTGCCTCATCAAGATTTAATTCGCATGCAGTTAGCATTACCGCCATAAAGTGAGGCAGGAAGCATTACTACCTCCACTAAGACCAGTCCATGTACCGATAACACACAGTGACGGCCTCTCAGGGTTCTTTATTATGTTTTAGCGTAAATAGGCACTATGGTGGCGGCGGCAGAGACCCGTGAACTAACGGAGGTTCCGCTAGCAAACGGAGGTGTGCTCCTCAGCTGGATATCATGAGGGCCCTCTAAAATAAAGGATAAGTAAATGCTACGAGTTTATAACCTAAACATGAACCGAATTCTCGTGGTTGAAGAGCTTCTTGTCCCTCCAAAAGTGCCCAAGCCAATTTACCCATCACATATCGACCATGTCTGGCCTCGAAGCTATCGCAATTCTGGGATTAGCCCTTCAGGTCGTCGACAATACTGTCAGGTTCATTGATCTGTGGAAGACCACAAATGAGGTTGGACAAGAATTCATCATAATAAAAGCCAGACTCGACATGGTTCGCGCCCGTCTCAAGACCTGGGCACACGGCTGGGGGCGACTAACGGAGGATGACCTCAAGAAGAGTCGACGCTTCAAAGAATTCGGATCTCTGGCTCTGAGATATGTCTTGATAATCCAATATCGGCTCACAGCACTGGATAACTTTGACAAAAAGTATCCGTCACTATTTCGAAATGATCGTGTTTTAGAGGGACAGCCTCGCTCAGCAGACCGCGGTCTTCAACTCGCTTTAATTGCTCAAACGGATGAGCCGAATGCCAAAGATCTGGAGCTGTTTCAGAGGGAAATAACTTCTATAAACCATGCCAACATAATTCAGAGGTGAAGATGGGCTCGGAAGGGGGGTTAGGGTATGAAGATGACGGACCAAATTGCCGTATTAGTTGGCGAGCTCAAAGATTTCTTTATACCCCCGACCAGCGACCAAATCGAGCCAGTTGACGTTGATCTGAAACTGCTACCGAATGAAGAGGATAGAGCTTTCAAAGTAGTGCAGGGCATCGCCACCTTCAAGGAAGCCGCGGAAGAGATGACAAATCGAACCGACACCTTGCACCAGCGAGAGTTACTACGAAGCCATCGCGGTATCAAAGACGAAAGGAAACTAGACAGAACAACTGAAGACTCCACAAAGCGCAGCCTGGCCAACTTCAAGTCTCGCAACATCAACAGCACACCCGTGATGATCGAGTGGATCACCGTACCAAGCAGCTTATCTGCTGAAATCAAGGAGGCTTCACAGGACCAGATACACGACCTCGCTTTGCTACTACACTCAGAAAAGAAGCCCCAAGAGTTAAGGACTCTGGAATGCATAGCCATGGTCGATATGCCCATCGCTGAAGAAGAAGACGCGAAATACGGTTTGTTATTCAAGCTTGAGGAGGGACAGTAGGTTTATACGCTTCTCGACCTGTTGAGCAGGGACGGTTCTACACCGAAATCTCTCACGGAGCGGTTGAAGCTTGTGAAGCTACTTTCCAAAACGTTGCTATTTCTTCACTTAGGATCGTGGCTGCATAAAGGTATACGGAGCGATAATGTCCTATTTCTTAGTAGCAACATATCGAGTGTCGATCTTGGCGCGGCATACATTGGTGGCTTCGACTACAGTCAAAATGTTGGAGATAATCGACATCAGAACCTGTACCGGCACCCAGACCATCAAGGCTATCCAGTGCAGCACAATGGTGAGTCAGCTGAGAGACCGCCTCTCATACAAGGCCGATCTGTATAGTCTTGGTGTCGTTCTCGTGGAGATTGGTCTGTGGTCGCCGATTATCAACCTTTTAGACGTTCAGTGGAGTCAAGGCGAAGACAAAAGTGTGCGTGAGGCAATACTTGATATGATTCCTGGGTTAGGATGAGGATGGGTGATGCCTTTGCCGACGCAGCCTCGGCGTGCTTGAGGAGTGAATTTGAAACAGACGAGGCTGGACAGCCAGAGAGTGTTCAAGAGGCTTTTTATTTATCTGTAGTTAGACTGCCGGAACAGTGCTTTATATAAAGACTTCATATAGATTCATTACATTTGAGTCGATCACAACACGATTTATCGATTGGCTCGCTCGTAGGGCCTGATCACACGACTAGAACTTATATTAGCAATTCATATTAAGGTTACCTCCTTAACCTCTTGAAAATCTTCTTCCTTCAATAGGGAGTCACGCTGGCCCCGATAGGCCAAAACTCCATACCGGCAGTAAACTCCTGTCCCTTTATCGGGCACCTCATGCACCAATAGCCCCACTACATGTGAATAAGCCCTTAAGCTTCGACCTACAGGCAACCAAGATACATCAACGCCTTGTTCCCATTGTCCATCCAAAGAAGGACTTCGTGGCATCTTCTGCATCACATGACGATTTGCGTCTAAAGTGTAGTCACAACTGAAGTGCTCTCCTTGACCTGAACGGTCGTTCTTCATATATGCAACTTTGCTTCTCCCGATCATAAGCCGGAAAATGGGGGCTCTGAGATATAGCCTCGTGGTAGGGCTTTCTACCATACCTAGAGCCTGGCAATGTGTAGGAAATTGCAGTGGCCGTCCTGGATGATCTTCCTTGATATAAACAGGCGTCTGGCGTATTTCCTCAAAGGCAATGGGACAGCTAGAGGCCCAGCACCATTTTGGTAGCTGTGCATTATTTGGTCGCTGGAATGGTTCATTCCATCCGGTAGGATGGTACCATAAAATACCTTGTGCAAGGCTCAGTCGGAAGAGACCATTAAAATACTCGGCTCTTAGGCGTTGTATCAGTATGGATGCAAGTCCATGAATGGCGTACAGTCGGTCGGTTTCATAGGTCAGTTCTCTTAGCGAGTAAATAGCGACAAGTTGATACCATCCTCTCGAGAAAAGAATATCTTTATCAGGCATCTCCATTACTTCCTTTGCTGTCGGTCCCAAAAAGTCAGCTTGGTTCTCACACGGGACTTTGGAACCTTCTGGGAAGAGAGAGCTTTGACATTCAAGATAAAGTCCGTGTAGAGTCCAGTGAAGTATCCGTTTCGGAAGTACAGCCTCTTGCAAGCACCATCCGCGTTGCGCTACTGGCGAAGTACTAATGTCGTCTAGTAGGTTAGGGTGGTTGTTGATTGCTTTGGATATGCGAGTTCTCCCGCACGAAGAGTGAATGACAGACTTGATGGCAATTTCATTTATAGGAAATCTTGCGATCGGGCGTTCAGTCAAAAAGCCTTGCTGACTATCTTTTGCAACAGATGCAGAGATACAGCATGCGGCATTTGAGTAGTAGTTCCCCATTCTAGGTGACTCCAAGTAAAAGTCACCAGTTGGCCCCTGGATAATGCATTGCATCTACCCATAAGTATCGAAAACCCATCAGTCTGGTCAATAAGATGGCGTCTTGAATGGTTTTCGAAAGTCCCGATATAGCAAAGCCCTGCAAGTGCGTGTTGAGATTACTCTCTGTCGTTTTGGAATTCTCGTTTCCAGATCCCCAGCAATAGCTGAGGATGAGGTATTCCAAGTCTCGGAGATTTGTGCAGTTTTTGACCTCAACAAGTTTAACCAGGGGGCTATTTGTCTCACCAACGTCAAGTAGCCGAGTTGGTAGGACTGATGATACGTAATTCGCACCACAGCGTTTGTGGTCTGCATGCTGTTGACGACAGCTGTCTATCCAGGGTTGGATCTGGTCATAAATGAGCTCCTCGAGCTCCTTTTGGAGGTTTCCTCTATTAAAGGCTGGAACGTATTGACGTCAGTGTGGGACCAGTTTTGAGAACCTGCTTCTAACATCTACCTTTGAGATGACGGGTCTTCGTGGTCCCAAGCAACTCCACCTCACTAGGCTTAATAGGTGTGAAAGAACCGATTTCACCGTAGGAGAGTATTTTTCCCTCATGCATTAACTTCGATGATATAGATATGCATTCCCCGCAGTATATCTGAATAAATAGTTCAACTAATCCATTATTCAGAGAGCTCTCAGCTCCATTGGTCGACGCACAGCCTTTGACTAGGGACAACCAAGCAAATTGGCATAATGCACAACCTTGGTCTGCCGACTGTTGGAGGGAATAGAATGTTTTATAGAGCGGTAGATGCTTAGATATGCCATCATCGATCGCCGGTTTTGATTGCCACTGAAAAGATACGCAGCTGGTGCAAAGTCGAGAGGATGGATGTATAATAGTAAGCGTATCGACTCTTTTTGATTTAGCTGGGTTGTTATTTGCTGCCATGATTAACAGTAAAAGATCCTTAATAGTCTCTATTAGTTGAAAAATGTATAAAATAATTGCTGCATCAAGTTGCGGATATACTTTATATAGATAGATTGATGGCAGTGCCAAATAATCCCCACAATTGTCGCTGGCCTCATTCCCTTGATAAACCAATAGGGCATAATCCATCTACATATAGCAGGCATCTCAGCCTCGACTCAGCCACACAATGAGCCAACAATGTGAGTATCGCCGACACACATTGATTTTATAAAGACGACAGGTATATCTTTAGACATTTATCTTATGTAACAATCGTATCTTAGCTCAAGTCTTTAAAACATAGACAGCAGTGAAACACTACATAACCAAGTCTTCTGCTCAAGCCATATTCCTAAGAGCTTCCATTTCCTGATTTGAGGTTTGCGCGGTGACCAACGCCTCTGCCTCTTCTGTCCCACCAGGTGCCTCAGCACTGATGTAATGCTTATTTGTCCGTCGCTGGTTTACATATAAACCGTTCTCTGATAATTAACGTTAGTCTCCGACCTTAGTAACAAATAACAAAAGATATGAAAGCAAGACTCACTGAAAAGAACAACAATTGCTTCCTCGATAACTGGAACCCAAGTCGCAAGAGCCAGAATCTGTCCGAACCCCCAAGACCCTTCCGTTGCCTGCACTCCTCCACCGTTTACACTTGCAATATCCGCTCTCAGTGTGAAAGAAATTCCAGGAGCAGTCCACATAAAGATAAGGAATATGATACAACTCAAAATCATCCACGGTACACGGAAGAATAGCCAGCCTAGCACGGGGACCTTAGCTGCTGGCCTCTTGGTGCACTTCCCAACAAGGTACATCGAGCCGGCGAGCATCGCAGTGACAGCAGGAATACAGTAAGAGGCGAGTATCGCACTAATGGCTTTGAGTGATGCCCTTGAGTCCAAGCAATTCGCCTCAAAAGGCACTCTTCCATGCAATCTAGCTTCAGTTTCAGCAGCAGAACTAAAGCCAGTCATTACCATAAAGAGCAGGCATATGACAGACCCCATGAAGCGGCCATAAATGGACTTCCGCTCAATGTCGAGATAAATTGGAAGAGTGAGAAAGTAAGACGATGACGAAACGACACAGGCGAAGCGTGATACGTTAATGTCGTAGACACTCTCCTGCCGACCGCAGATGACAAAAGTGGCGAGGAGGACGGAAGCAGATAAAAGACCTAAGCCAGTGTGGAACGCATCGAGGCTATTGTATAACATGCTGCGAATGCTGTCCCAGAAACCTTGTTCCTTAGACGGTGTTCGAGTTTTGAAGGTTGTGTAATCGTTCTCGACATACATACTGCTTAAGAATGATGTGACGTAAAGACTGGCGAGAATAGCACCCATCAAGTACACAACCATCATCTACCGACATCAGCATCAATCTCACATCTTATGCAACAGCCTTACCCCAATGCCAACAATATGCGCATTGCCATCCCATTCCCAAACCTCACACATTTCATCCTTACTTATACACATAGGCTTGTGGATCAACCAGTCGTTCATCTCCCTATTCGCGCACTCCTTTGCACAGAAGAACCAGTTCATGGCTCTCCACTCGGGAATGTCTGTGCCGCCAAAGGATTGCAGATAAGTCACGAGATCTGTCCTGTTGACTGTCTTGTGGTCGACCCATGGTACGAGGAATGCAGTGGCCGCTTTGCAATTCGTCCAGGGCTGGTAGTTTTTAATACCCATGTCTATGCCTTTGCATGAAATGGCGCATATATCCAGAGGGGCCGTGGCAATTGGATGCGTCGGAAAATATTGGGAGGAAAAGCTGTACTTTTACCCATTATTGCGAGACGTGCACTGGGCTGTTGGGAACAAACTATAAGCAATGCTAGCTAACTGGTGTTATCTCTAACTATGATCAATCTCCTTTTTTTAACGGAGCTGATCGCGTTCAAAAGGAAGGCGAAGCGTAGCCTCGTGATGAACAGAGGAGAGTTGCAGGAGATGGCTTGAAACTATCGACGCCACCATGCATGTTCTCTCTATTTTGTCCCTGTGACTTGACGATTCCCTGCACGGCTGAGGGCAAAAGGTAGGTTGAAAGCGACCAGGAACTCTCTAGAACATCAGGTCATGCCTGTCAGTGTCACAGGCGCAATGGCGCCCTTACTGTCAGGAGACAATGAGGTTCTGATGGGCGATTTTGCTACACGGATAGTCACGTATAGATGGCTGAAGGCAAGATGACACCCTGCTCAGGATGAGAAAGTCCCACTCCATAGATAAAAAACAGATTTGATCGTATAAGATAAGCACTATAAACTATGGAGAAACGATCATGAGATCATAGGTATTTGATGTTTTGAAGCAACTGATTCTCCGTCCTAAGATTCATCGTGATCAATCATATCTGAAGGCCTTATCATCTCGAGATCATATCTTATCTTGTTATCGATCTTACGCTTATCTTATCGCGCTCATTGCACATTTCTCCGCCGACGCCGCTCTTCAGCCGAAGTAACCGACAGCACCAAACACGGAATAATCGGAACCATTTCCGTTCCGCACCCCGCGTTAACCCCGGCATCCAGCCCCGCTAAGTCGGCTTGCGGCGGCTCCATCGACAGCGTGTAATACAAAATAAAACTGACGTCGACATCTACAACCCTACACAAATCTCCTCATCTTATTGTCCTCAGTCAAAATGTCGTGGCTTTCTATCCCCGCCGAGTCTCACTTCTCCATCGCCAACATCCCCTTTGGCATCATCTCTACTTCGTCAAATGCCACGCCTCGACCTGCTATTGCCATCGGCGATCATGTCCTAGACCTTGATGGTTTTGCAAAGGGTGATGGGTTCTCCGGCAGTTCTGAGATTCAGAAGCATGTTGATGTGTTTTCTCAACAGTCTTTGAATGCTTTTGCGGCGCTTGGTCGTCCATTTCATCGCGCGACGAGGAGTTATCTCCAGGATGTCTTTGCAAAGGACACCAAGAACCCAGTGTTGAAGGATAACCAGAAACTTCAAGACGCAGCTCTTCTGAAGCGCTCTGACGTCAAGAACCATCTCCCTTTGACCATTGGAGATTACACCGACTTTTACGCTGGCAAGAACCACGCTTTCAATGTTGGCTGTCTCTTCCGGGGTCCTGACAACGCTCTCCAACCTAACTACACCCATCTCCCCGTCGCTTACCACGGAAGAGCCAGCAGCGTTGTCGTATCAGGCACACCCATCCGCCGACCCTGGGGCCAGATCCTCCGTCCTGGCAACAAGGTCCCTGACCTCGCGCCTTGTGAGAGGCTCGACATTGAGCTCGAGATGGGCATGTTTATCTGTCGTGAGAACGAGATGGGAAGCCCTGTCCCCATTGACGAAGCTGATGAGCACATCTTTGGCTATGTGCTTATGAATGACTGGAGTGCACGAGATATCCAGGCTTGGGAATATGTGCCTCTTGGTCCTTTCACGGCTAAGAACTTGGGTACGAGTATTAGTGCCTGGGTCGTGCTGGCTGATGCTCTTGAGGGGGCTAAGGCAGCTGGTATTAAGAACGATAATGAGATTCTGCCTTATTTGAAGGAGAAGACGGAGAACAATGTCTTGGACATTGACCTCGAGGTCGAAATCATCAGTAAGTCTACCACTTGTACTAAATGAGCATGACTAACCAAGTGCAGCCGCCGCTGGTAACAAGAACCATCTCAGCAAGACAACCTCGCGCAACCTGCTCTGGTCATGGCCTCAGATGATTGCTCATCACACCATCACTGGCTGCAACCTTCGACCTGGTGACCTTCTGGGATCAGGTACCATCTCCGGTACTGAGTCTGGCACTGAGGGTAGTATGTTGGAACAGACCAAGGGCGGCAAGGTACCTATTCAATTGAAGGATGGTGAGGAGCGCAAGTTCATCCAGAACGGTGATACGCTCATCATTCGTGGTGCTTATGGAAGTGGTGATAAGAAGGTCGGCTTTGGCGAGGTTTCGGGACAGATCCTCGAACCTCTTCCTCTGTTCAAGTGAAGCAAGTTTGGAGAACCGTGTAGGTAGTATGAAAAGCTCAATAGACTTGACTTGTATCAACGGTTTTCCATGGTTTTCAAAATTTGCTTTGACAGGTCAGATAATGGCAGATAGCAATTACTTCTATACTTGAAGTATCGTGTCCCAATTGCTCATGCAAGCGGGAACAACTCTCACCTCACGGGCCAATGACTAGCAATGTAGATGTTTTTAAACACTCAGGGATTCCCTTTTCTAAAGTATCATAGATATTCGAAGTTGCACATCTGTTCTCTATTCATCATGCCTTGAGATTGTCAGGCGTATCAGGTTGATTCTGCCAATGCGCCTTCACAACAGCAGGATGATCCTTCAGCTCCTCCACAATCTTGCCAATCGTGGGAAACAGCGTCAAATCAACCCCAAACCTCTCGGCATTCCACATAGCAGGCAAAAGACAAGCATCCGCCAACGTCAACTCATCACCAACACTACACTTCCCCGCAGAATCCTTAACTACCTCCTCATAAGCCTTGAGTCCATCAGTCATGAGCTGCTTATTCCACTCTTCTGCATTTCCACCGAGTTCTCTAATACGACGCATGATGCGCAGGTTCGTAACGGGCTGGATGTCTGCGCATATGATGTTCATGAGTGTTCGCACTGTTGCGCGCGCTTCGGGGTTG
This sequence comes from Fusarium pseudonygamai, assembly GCA_013186785.1. Lineage (NCBI taxonomy): Eukaryota > Fungi > Ascomycota > Sordariomycetes > Hypocreales > Nectriaceae > Fusarium > Fusarium pseudonygamai. The sequence goes on along the minus strand of JAAQRH010000527.1, from coordinate 5,043 downwards.
GAGGGGAGGAGAGGATGGGAGGGGTGTTTTTCTTCGAGGTATTCTAGGGCTGCGACGGATTGGCCGATGCGGAAAGGCTTGTCGCTTGATGAGTTGCAGATGAGGATGGGGACGGATGCCGATGGATTGAGGGTTTTGTGAGTGTCGGAGAGATGCTCATTTTTGAGAAGATTGACAAATGCCAGTTCGTAGGGAATTCCTTTTGCGTTGAGAGCGATGCGAATACGCGCTGAGCAGGAGGATCTGAAGTAAGAGTACAGAGTATACTGATAATCAGACATATTGAATGCAATTGATCAAGTTGCTACTGTAAATGAGAGAAGTTCAACTGAAGAGAAATAAAGGACCTCCTCCCGACGACCCGGCCCCCAGACCACGCCCTTCTTATGTCATGAGGGTAATTGTGCATGTATGCTGTCATTTTATAAAGCGTTACCCGTCGCTAGCCTGGCCATGCCGAACTCTGAAGTCTTGGGTGTCGGAAGGATTCCGGTGGAGTGCGGGGTGGGTGTGACAATCCGGGGTAGCTCGGGAGAATGACGGCAATCTTGTCATGGAGGAGAGAGCAATTCCGCTCGTGATAGCCGGCTGAGTCATGATATTGATGAATGAGAGTCAACTGTATCTTGAGATGATCCTTTGATAGTAGAGAATTACAGTCTTAATGTGATAATACGTTTGATAGGTGCCATCAGTGTGATTAGCAGTTATCTATAGGCTTGCATGGAAATTAGGAGTGTCACTGCTATCACTTGTCGAGATGTTTATTTATTTCACTGTTTGAGTCTATTATTGAGAGAGAGAAATAAATCGCAATTTGTATTCATCGATCCAATTCTATACTGCATGACTTGCTTCATACCACTTCTGATCCGAGTACGGTATCGTGAAGGGCAGAGTCCATAAATTCCAACGCCAACAAACAAGATGCGAAAGCCACTGCTGTACCAATAGAAAGATTGCTGTTGAAGATGGTTGAGAGAGAGAGAGAGAGAGAGAGCATCGCGATTTGTTGACAACGATGTAGCTCTGTACTGCATGGGCGAACCATGGCTTGCTTCATACTACTCTAGACCCAAGTACGGTATCATGAAGAGCAGAATTCATAAGATCCAACGCCAATAGAGATATGACCAACAACTGCGGAATCAAGGATAAAAATGCTGTTGAAGATGACAGAAGTAGCGGATGACAAGTCGGAAGCAATGAGTGATAGAAACTCGCTGATCAAGTTGAAAGTAATGATTGATTGAAGTCGCCAAAAAGAAGCTGACAGTGACTTGACCGCTAGCAATGACCAAAGCTGCTCATGGCAATACTGCCAGACAAATAGACTGATGCGCGCTTTAAAACTCCAGCAAAGACTGACCCCGTACCACTCCATTGTAGCCCATGACCTGTGGGTACATACAACTGGCCATCAGGCTCTGTTGCTGCAATGCAAAATATTGTTGCTGCGCTGCTAAGGCAAACGCTTGCTGAGGAGTCATCTGGATCAACCCATGGGATGCTCCGTAAAAACCTGGACTAGCAGCCGGAGAGAAAGAAGATGGCGAGAAAGGAAGAGATGGTGATAAAAGAGGTGAAGATGGAGGTGAGGGTATAGTCGGCATAGCCGATCCAGAGATCTTTGCTCTGTACCCTTTAGGTCGGTACTTGGCCTGAAGAAACCTCCCTTCCCGCTTTGTGGGATGATAAATAACGTCATGTCCACCAGGGACAGACGGATTGATAATCACTCGCGCTGGTCCAGGCCCTTCCATGGAATGTTTGTAGCTGCCTTTAAGGCAGAGAGGATACTCCAACCACGGGCCGGCTATCTTGAGCGGTAGTGCCTCGCTGTTGCGGAAAGTATGAGGGTATGTAGAGAAATGACTGAACTCAGGGACCTGTTCGCTTTGCTTGCGGACTTGATGCGCAGGGATCTTCCTGAATGACATGTCCTCTACGTCAGAGAGAGAGTAGTAGGAGCATGTTGACGAGTTGTCATCCATGTCATCATCTGACCTGCTCATGTGGTCCATGACCCCCAAGTCTGCAAGAGAAGGCATTGTCGCTGATGAAAAGTCCAAGAGAGAATGAGAGAGTGTGAGTCGGTACAGTGTGTCAAAGAATGTAATTGTATTAATCGTTCTGCAGCTCCAGAGCGTCGAACAAGACTATCGTACAGCTGTGACCAGGAAAGAATAGCAAGGTCGCCAAAAAGGTACCAAATGAGTAATCAGGAAACGCCAGAGTGAAATAAAAGGTAGCTGAGCTGGTAAGACTGGGTGAAAGTTCCAAGAAATCAGGTAACCAGAAAGAAAGAAAAGGTAGCTAAGCTGGTGAGACTGGCTGAAAGTTCTAAGAAATCAGGTGACCAAAGACAAAATGTGCTGCAAGCAAACTGGCTGAAAGCTGAAGAGAGATGAAAAAGGACGAAGAATGGAAAGGGAAACAGAGGGAGGGATAGTCTGTATTTATTCTCAAGGACCAGAGAGAGTTTGAGATTGAGGGCTATGCTGCCCTGGCTGAAGAGAAATGCTATGACGTTGATAGGGAAGAGGATCCTTTGTGATAGGATAGAACTTCGAGGTTCGAGGGAATATGAGAAGATTAGTTGAACAAGCTTTGGAACTGACTCATCCCGGCTGCGAAGCTTACCTACCTATCTGACGCACCCTCATTTTGGTCCCCTTTGACAGGGCACTTGTGGATACACAAGCGTTGCAGCGAACTTCACAATGAGGTAAAAGACAGATTTTCCTTCGCGCAAGTTGTTATTCGTCCTGGGGTTCGTGAGGATGACCTCTTCACGATGACAAAGACCGTGAACGCCTCATGAGGAAATACCAGCCTCAGTGGGCCAAGCTCACACAGGACTCAATGAGGTCTCAGGAACCTCGGTTCGCTTTGCAGAAGGATAAATCATTGCGGTGCCGTCTCCTGATCATGGCTGTTGATGCTCCTTGGATCCTTCTCGAAGCATCCCTCAAAAAGGCTGCACGGGTTTGTGCTGACGACTAGATTGAGTGGAGGGTGAGTCACGGAGTATGGAGAGGGCCTTGAGTTGACGCGTACGGTGGACGCATCAGCCGTCGGGTCTATCAACTCTAATTAGCGATTTCATGAACATAGTTGAGGCAGCATACCAAGTTTGAACACAATAGCCCAATAGAGGGGCACTCAAACGGCACCTGTTGTGTTCTCCTCGGACTGACAAAGGCAGGGTAATGGGAGGCTGTAGATAAGGAAAAATGTGAAATTATGTCTACGATGCAGAAGATTACCCATTCCATTGTCACCTATGGCTTCCAGATGCTAGAATCTTGGTGCGTAAGGGATGTAACAAAGCTTTGATGAAAATCGTGAACCGGCAAGGCTTGCATCGCCACCACAGGTCCAAAAGACTCGGTTCCTATTCGTGAGCGTGACACGTCAACACTTCTGAGATCGTGTGATCATAGGGTTTCATCTGTTGGCTTGCTGCCTCCATCGTGAGCGTCGCCCATGGTTGATTGGACCGACAGACCTCAGAGTTTGCCAAGCCCAACTACATAGTGACTATTCTTTTATGATCTAAAAAATATATAGATTTTAAGCTTGAGCAACGATACATTAAGGTTTTCATCTGTCATCCAAACTCGCCTATCATAATTTACTCAAGATCAAACCTGTATTGTCATCGAATGTATTATGCGAGCAGTCGGTACGCTGCGTAGACTTTGTGTTTTATCGAGTTGACAGGCCAGACAATTATTGCCTACCTGGCACTGAATGACAGGCGAGGAGAATGAGTAAGTTCATAGGCAGAAACACGTGAGTGTAGAATTCCAGTCACCGGCACAGCAAATTTCGAGCGCGAGTGGCTTTGAAGATTTCTCATAAGCAGTCTAAGTATACCCTCTATAAAATTAACCTTCTAATCACTGACTAGGCAGCCACCTCAAAGATGGTAGTCATCCTGTCGCGTGACCCTCTGTCCCCTCCTCTCCCAGACGCCCTCAATATTCATATCTCTCGATCCACTGCAAACACGTCAGTATCCAATATGCAAAAGGAAACAGGAAACTTACTCGTCTCTCCAGATTATGGTAGGTTCAGTTTGTCCCTTTCCAGGATTTCTAAACACAATGTTCTTTTTCTACAAAACTGTTAACCACGGTATTTCTGCATGCTGGGCAGTACGTACCAATCCGAGGGATAAATGAATAGCGGGAGGATCAACCGTGACGTTCTGCTCGGGTCGGCCACCGTTCACCATAGCAGCGATGTTCTGCGCTACGACTTGCGCTTGTCCAGCTCCCGGGCGTGCGGCCTTGTGAGCACCGCTGTCGGCGATGTCACCGCATGCGTAGAGATTCGAGTACTCGGGGTCAGCGAACTGTAGTGTCGGTGCGACTCGGATGAAGCCGTTGGTGGGGTTGATGATCTCGTATCCAGACGTAGGCTGAAGATCCTTGAGGAACTGGTTATTCGGCGTTTGGCCTGTTGCAGGAATGACGAGGTCTGTTTCTATCTTTCGTCCATCTTTGAGTTCTAGTTCGAATGTCGATCCGTCTGTTGGGAAGCCCTTTGCTGGGATCACAGCTCGTGTTCCAGTAATGACACTGCTTCGTTAGTACTTCTCACTTCATCATAGAAAATTTACTTACTTAACACCAAGCTCCTGCAATCTATCCCTCAGAATAGCATCCATCTTCTCATGATAAAGCTGCATAAGCCTATCCCTCGAATGAACAAGCGTAACCTTCTTCTCGGGATAAACCTCCCCCAAATCCGTCGCCATCTGCACGCCCACCGCACCACCGCCAACAATCACAATAGATTTCGCATTCTTGATGCCCTGCTGATAAGATCTAAAGTACTCGACAGAAGGCTTCTTCTCATCATGCTGCATGTTACTAGGCGCTTGGAGTCGTGTTCCTGACGTGACGACGGCGTACTCAAAGGGGATTTCTGTTGAGCCTTGCCATGGTCTGTCGAGCGTGAGTTGGTTCTTTTGGAGAGATACTGCGCGGGCGCGGACGATGGTGTGGTTGGGGGCGTTGGGGAGGGTGGAGA
>JAAQRH010000526.1:0-13364 GCA_013186785.1 Fusarium pseudonygamai | reverse complement strand
ATATGTCTGGTTTCTCAAGAGCACTCACGGCAAGGAAGATGTTGATCAAACGAAAAGGGACCCGGGCAACTCTACATCGAGAAAATATATACATTTATAATCAGATGACTTGCAAGAGTGCTATGCAGGTTTGAGCTTCTGTTTGAGTGACGGTATAGAAGAGAGAAGTATAAATACTGATTCATAATGTCCATGACTGTAGTATTGCTATATCATAAACCTCTTGAGTATATCATCTAAGGGAGCGGTTTTTGCTGGGGCAATAAATTAATCGTAAGAGCAATTAAAGTGTAGCTCACCTACAGAAGAGGCGTTGTTGCAGGAGCATCAATTTTTACCAGAGCAGCAGCGCAGATACAGGGGACACCCACTCAATTTATGCCCTACGCCCTAGCTTTCAACTCATCGCGGGAGCAAAATAAGTATAGGACAACTCAGTAGTGAGGCCGAGGGACCTTGTTGTAGGAGGGATAAATTTTGTCACAGGAGCAGCGCAGATACAGCGGAAAGACCTGGGTGACTCTGCCAGATGCCCATCCCATCTACTCAAGATATATTAATGGTCAAAATCATGGGGGGAAACGTTTAATTTTCTACATCTGCTACCATTTCTGGCATATCTCAGAGCATTTCCAGTAACAATATTACAGGAATAACTAAAGTAGAGAAGCAATTGATTTCGTCAGAGGAGCAGCCAAGGCACAGAGGGTCAAGTTCTGGTCTAGCCTGATCTAGAATAGTGAGCGAAGCGGGGTGAATCTGAATCCACGGAGTAGTGGTCTCTGCCGTTCATAGTGTGCACTACTGTACAGCTAAAGTTATGCAGCAGGATTATGAATACAGAACCCGTGTTAGCCAAGGTCAGAGCGTGGCAGCGTATCTTGGCGCGCGATTTCTGATCGCGATTCCCTTACCTCGACCCTGCCATTTAGTCTTTTATCGTGAGTAATCTCATGGGTCAGTAGCTATAAATATCCCAACAGTTTTCTCATGTTTTAGCGTCTTCTTTTAACCTTTTGTAGAACTCAGTATAACTCCGGGCCAAGCTAGACTCTCTTTTTCGGTATCGCGCATACGGAGCTCCGTAGCCCCGAGTTCATAAGACGTGGAACCGATAGCGGAAAGGAATAGGTAGTGAATCTACTCTAAACCAAAGTAGTTAAAATATACTGGCAAATCTCTGAGCCGTGAATAATATCTTTTGGCAGAATTGAGGGGCTAGGAGCTAAATGCCTGGAAGGCTCTTATATAGGCAAGGCTGGAAAAGTCCATAAATCGGAGTTCCGCGCTGAGGCGATAGAAGCCAGTAAGCCGCAATACCCTAGACCTAGAACTCGCCTAACTGTAGAATTATATTAATCTGAGCGCCAGCTTTGACTGTCCAGCATAGCATCCTGCAAGACACTCTGATTGAATTATAGACATTGAATTGGCTATTTCCTCTAGCTTTTTACTTAATAGTAATGGGTGTATAAGTTTCTTTAAATTGATTGACAGACAGCCGGAATTCTGGTAGAAGATCTGTGATAAAATCAAAGACTTAAATGCGACTTAGCGGTAGGAAGCTTACTCAATCACTGCATAGCGATGTAAATCGGCAAGCTTGTAAGATTGATATTATAGTTAATTGGCTCTCCTTCAGTGTTAACTGCATCTCCGTCTGCCGGCGTTCCGCAGCTCAGTTAAGTTCTTATACCTGAGGTTCCGATCTCCAGGGCTCGCTACAGATAAAGAAGAACTCATCAGTCCATAGCGATGGGACTAAAAAAGAAGGATTGAAAAAAGTCTAGGAGCTTATCTTTTAATTTTATATATAGTAACTAGTAAGTAAGAAACCCGTTAATGTGGAGATCTAGTAGATAAACTCTAGGAAGCAATCCTTTTTCACATATAACTTTAGACACAGGGAATGACCTTTTTTTATTTTTATTTTTTTATAGAAAAGGCATTCCTCGCCGCAAGCACTGTAGAGGAGTCGTACAAGACCTAATTGGAGAAATTATTATACAGACCTATATTTCTTAGCAGCCTGATTTGTTCTTTTCACCAGGTACCATAGACCGCTCTGTAGAGGTGTTCACACCCTCAACACCTGAGTGCGTGATAAAGCTAATTGCTTACTGCAGCAATAACTTATGTGGCTTTCATCCTTGCGCTGTTGGGAGTTGGTTGCCTTGTGTATCAGCGCAGGAAGCACTACAGCCAGAACCACGGTGTGGCGGCGCCGCCACCACCATCGATGGCTGTGAGTGGTGTCACTGGCTGGACTTCCCCTGTATCTCCGTCTTATACCGGAGGACAGGCCTGGCCTGCGGGACCACCATCTGAACTGACAAGTGAGCACCGGTCGCCTGATATGCATCATCAGAGCATGACTCCTAAAAATGATTTTCAAGTCAGTAGGGTGGGTGAGGGAGCTCCGCCGGCTGAGTTGGCAGGTGAGGGGAACATGCATGATTATCACTATCACGATAGACTATCGCCGATAGAGCGGGCTTCCCCTTCTAATGACTGGTCGAGATAGTAGTACGTTACATGACATGAAGATGCTGCATAGCGTTAAACTCTCAAAGGTTGACTGTCTGGCTTGAGTTATTGAATTTAACAATCTTAACCTTGAATATATCGACGAGGTTTGAGGAGTTGCTTTTGAATATAAAGAATAAAAAAGTTATAATAGTTTCAGATGTAAGAAATAAAACTTACTCTATTTTCTCCGTACCTTTATCTTCACTAGCTGTATCTCAAGGTAAAGCGATAGACAGCGATGGGTTAAAACTAACCAACTCACCCTACAAGCGGGGCAAAGTATTTCAGTCTGGTTTCTCTCCAATCCGAGCGAGCAAATATAACTCAGATCACGCAACATACTTGCCATTTTAATGGTCAAGTACTCTGCAGGCTGTACGAAATCTATTGTAAAGCTCATACCGCGGCAAACATATAGGGAACAGGATGCGTACCATTTGCGGCATGAGTTGTTTGGCCTACCGGGATGTCACGGATAATTTATCCCCCAGCGCCAGGTCAGCCTTTAGCAGCTCGAGTTGCTTGAGTACCTTGTTGCACTTTCATCCAGGGCAAAAGGTGTCGGCACCCATCGTAAACTGGAGGCATTCCATGCCAGCAGAGCATGTTACATCAATGAGCCAGATTAACGGCAATCAGTCGTGTGAACAATCCTGCGTTCGCAGATGCTGCATGCCTTTATCTGCGATAAGAAGGTAACTTTCGATACAGATACTACCTCCGTAACCAACGACGCCAAACTCCGAGCAGTTTACAACAACTCAAACGTCGATCGTGGGCATACCTGGAGTTTTAGTGGTGGCGGCGCATGCGTTGGCTTGGTTCGTGGGTGATCCGGGTGCAAGGTCGATCTCGAAGGGGGCCAGGACGGCAAAAGGGCGAGATGTTTGCTAAGGGATTGCAGTTTGCCCTTTCTGGGAGCATGAATCTTTTTACCTAGACGTAAATTCATCATCCAGTGAAATTGGCGGCTATATGCAGATAACACTAAGCCTTGGTGTTCTTTCCAAAGGTTTAGCCGAGCTCATGACGGAGTGATGAATCTAGGAGCGTACTCAAGCATTAGAACGATTGACGTTATGAATATGGAAGATAATCGACCTTATAGACGGATATAGTGGTGTTATGAGGCTCAATGTGTTAAAAATCTTGACCAAAAGGACAACAGAGAAGGTGACCACTATAAGGCCAGGTAGTCTCCTGCAGATCGTGGAGGTGAGCAGAGTACCCGCCGAAACCCTAATATCACCGAGAGGAATGAATTGGAAGGGATGATGGAGCAATCATTCAGATCGGCCCTGCGTTGTCAGCAGAAGCACTTTACAAACTGTTAGAACGATTTGGCAGGCCAGGTGGTGTGATAAGAGACCAAGGAGTCGTTCATTCGCGGCTTCAGGAGGGCCAAATGTGTTTTTGTTAGCACTGACCTTGAAATCTGTGTATAGGGTTGAAGTGATGGGCAGCTCATCGCTTGCCGTGATTCCATAAAAACGGACAAGATTTTGAATATGCTATGAGACGAATCATTTATACTTAGCGACCCGTCAGTCGAATACACAGGGCAATTCTCAATTGTAGGCAACCAGCTCTGTTGTGACCACAGAAAGGTGACTCTCTTATAGTTGCTTTCCTCAGCTTGAGAAGTTGTTCCTGGAAATATCGGACGGTTATTACTACATTGCTCAAGTGTCGTCTTGTATCGCACTGATGGATATTCCTTGCACTTTAGACAGCTTACGCTAGAGCTCCAACGAATGACATTATATGATCGCCTTGCCAAGGGCGTGAGATGTCCTCGCATTTGGCACCCAGACATTTATTGTTCACCCGCATCATCCGATCGGACATTGCACGATAAATCAAGTGAGGAACGCATTGCTCTCACCTTGTCTGCTGCTGTGACTCTTGGTTCGATTGTGCTGCATCTCCAACGGACATAGGAGTTAACGGACTCGTTACATAACAAGGTGCAGATTGACGTAGCCAATAAGCTGGGGCCATCAATCTACTCTTCCGTGCCTCAAGGTGTGTAAATGGGAATAATAGAACACAAAGCCCTCAACAGATAACCAACTCGAGAATCACCATCTCATACTCTCTCAGGCCCCTCACTTCTTGGAGGGTATCTCACACTATCATTATGGCCTTTGTACTCCCAGCTCAACTCACGGGAGGCCTTACAGAGCACGAGGCCATAAGTGACGCACTCTACCGTGCCGTTCTCGCTTTCGACCACGCCGACGAAGCTCTCCTCCTGTCAGCCATCACCGAGGACATCGACGCCGAGATGCCCGGCTCAACCGCCCATGGCATCGCGTATTTCAAGGCGGCAGTCTTTGACCGTGTCTCCAAGCTCGACACAACCCATTTCCTCTCCAATGTGCGCATCAATATCACGAGCAGCAAGACCTCGACAACAACATGCTCGGCATTGGCCCAGCATGTTTTTCCGGGACAGGACGTTGATCCAAGTTCGTCAAACTCCACGTCAGGTGCTTTTTATGCTTGTGATATGGTCAAGGCTGGAGATTTGTGGAAGATGAAGACTTGAAAGGCGAGTATTATCTGGCTGGATGGTGATCGTACAGTTCTTGCGGGGTAGTAAGCAAATCACTTCATCACGTGCTCTAGGAGTTATCCATGGATATCGAAATGGGTCAGTCGTGCTCCCGTGTATTTTGATTGATAAGATAATGGTAGATACTGTGGAATGTAGTCTATCTCAATCACAACTAGATCCAAGCCTGTCCTTGACATATCACAATGTTATTCAGACCTCACACTATTAACAGCAGAGAGCAAAGCGGTCAAACTACCTTTATGTAGCATAATCTCTCGTTTTGAGAGGGAACTCATTGGGCACCCAAGCGGTGCGCCCAAGCAGTTCATGCAGAACTATGCAGGTAAAGCTCACTCTTGATCCTCATCCTCGTCGAAAATGCCCTTCCAGTCTTCCTCATATGCCGCGAGTTTCCACTCTCTGGCCTCGCATCGCTTTGTAGCTAGCTACACAGCAATTGTAGCCCCCTCATCCTCAAGCTTTCCATACTCAGCACGCAGGTGATCATACTTCTTATCCAGCTCGGCAATCTCATCTCGCTTCATTTTAGCCTCCCATATATGCCAGACAGCTTCAACACGAGCCTTGGCGGCAAGCAGCGCTTTACCGGCTCGTTTTCCGTCCAGTAGCGCATTGTGGATTTGGACGGATAGATTGATGTCTTGGGAGAGGGCGTTGGTGTAGTGGCTTTTGGCATTTTGAGGATGAGCGTGGTGGTTACACTCGACATCGTTCGCGTTGGAGCTGGACAGTCTGCATTCGGCGGCAGGCCCAACTTTATCGATGGAGGAAGTGTCGATGACATTGCCAGTTCTGAGGGTGTGACTATCGCTAGCAACTCGAAGCATCTGAAGCGCTCTGTCTTTACCGAGGATATAGGCGATGGCACTGGCAGAGGTCTGGTGTGCAGCCTGAGCTTGTTCAGCAGCAGTTTCGGCTCTGTCGAGGAGTCGCTTCTAGTCGCTCCAGGTCAAACTGGCCAAAACTCGCTCGTAGTCAGGTCGGGATTTGTGTTGGCTTTGGTGCGCGTTGTTATGGGGGAGACTGGCCGGAGGAGAAGGCTCAGTATCAATCGCGCGAGCCTCATCATCGCTCATGGGAGCCTTGACATCGGCCCTGAGATATTTCGCAAGAGCCTCGACTTCGGTTACAAGAGATCAAAGGTCGGCGACAAGCGTCTCAAGTGTCTGAAGACCGCTGGTTGGGCAATTGGCGCTGCTGGCTTGGAACGGGCGACATGCCTGGCTCTTGTTCTGGTGATGGACTTTCTGGTGCGTCGTAAAAGGTATCAAAAAGGGACACCAAGTCAATGTCGTTATCGTCAGACTGGATTGATGGGTTACTAGTGTCCGACATGGTGCCCAACCGTGGCCCCCGCAGTGGCGACGGTAAGATGTAGGGGAAGGTGCTAAAGGATATAAAATATGCCGAGTTTGGTGCTTAGGATGTCTCTCAGCGGCGGGCGCCAGAAGCTGACTAAACGGTGCGTAAGCTGATTTAATAGTTAAGCAGACTTAGTAAGCTTATATAAAGAATGTAACAGATAAGAGATCAGCGGGCTAGGGGGGATGCAATTCACTTAGATCGCCTTGCCACTTTACGTTAAGCTAAGTAACTTAATTGCGCGTTATTGTCTCTTATAAGCTATCGCGCGTTAGAGGGGTGAAATCAGGGTAATAAGGCTAGGGTTATTATAAGTGCTAATCTAATATATCTAGTAGATTATAGGGATTATATAAGGGAAATAGGAGTATATATACCCTAACCTTAATTAAGTTATTTTATAAAGTAAGATATATTATTTATAGTTAAGGTATTAATATTATAATAATATATATTTAGTATTTAGGTTTTTATATAAGCTTAGTCTATATTAATTATATATTATAATTTAATAAAGAGATAGCTATAGTATAAAAAGTATATTATTAATATATTATTACTACTAAGTACTAAACTTTTAATATAAACTCTTATTACTAGAAGCTTAATAAAACCCCTGGCTTACTAGGCTTTAGTTTTAAAAATCTAGGTTATATTACTAACTTATAACTCTTATAAATTATAACTTTATATCTATATTATTATTAAAAGGTATTAAGGAAATATATTACCTAAGGCTAAAAAAGCGGTATTATAGATAATTATTTATTACTAAAGCTTATAATATAAGGAGCTATAGGATAGATACTTATATAATTTAGGTTGCCGCTCTATATATCTAGAATCTTTTAGTTAGAGTATTTAACAGCAGTAACGCGGCAGTTGTCAGAATCGAGTATTCTGCACGTCGCGTTATACCAGAAATGAGAGTAGCTAGACTATAACCTTACCTATCGACCAGGCTATCATATATCTATCTAGCCGGTAGTTCTTGGGGTGTTCTTGAATATAGAGACTTGTGATCTGAGATGGTTTGATAATGTGTAAATGTATGCGTCTCTGAAGACCATCCCTTAGTAGCTTTTATTATTTCTAGGGCCTAAATATAATACTTAATCCACTGTATCCCTTTATAGCATATTGCCCCGATGGCCAGAGAAGCCGAATATTGTGAAGCTCACCAGCCTATCACAGCCGCTCTTGCATATACTTTTTATGATTTAATTTAATTCTGGGTAGGAACAGATATATATAGTGTTAAAAGTCCAAGATTTCAGCATAGCGGACTACGTATAATGGCCATCGACTCAGCCACAGGCACTTCTTTATACTTAATTTTTATAAAGGATAAGTCTTTATTTCTAGAATTATATCTATATTTATATCTATACTTTTAAGTTAAGATTTAATAATCTTATAAACTTTATATTAGCATTTAACTAAATATAAAAGAATAATTTATAGATAATACTCTCTACACTAAGATAATTTCTCGCTGGTTACTATTTTTCCTTTTCTCAGAATCTAGCTCGTGAATGTATCCATGGCCAACTAAGGTAAACGTAGTGTTGATATCTGTGGAGGATCCTGGTAGCCATCTAGCCTTTAGGGTATTGAGTTTCGAGCGTAACTTAGCCGTTCCATTTGCACTGACGGTAATGTCCTTACATTTACCCGATACACTGTCTTCAGTTGAATGGTCCCGAAGGATGAAAGGCAATGAGTAGCTACCGAAGATTGCAACGCGATCACCGATCTTGGTGCCTCCTGGGACAAGACCAAACTTCCCTTGCTCTGTAATGCACCATCGGCGTCCAGGTGTAAAGGCCATACCATGGACCATGAAATGGCGCATATGTGGTAGCCACGGCGATCCATTATAGTCTCCTCCATTTATAAGGAACGTCCCATGCCCAAATACTGCAGTAAAGAAGAAGAAGAAGAAGAAGAAGAAGAAGAAGAAGAAGAAGAAGAAGAAGAAGCGGAGGCTTTCTACTTTGGCGGCTGGCTTGGCATTTAGGGAGCCACAACTGAGGGTATGGAGCATGATTTCCACTGCTTTCTCCCCTTCGACGTTCTGCTTCATCAAAAGGTTGCCTCCCTCCCATAGTAGGGTAGCTATATCAGAGAACGTTCCCCATGTAAGGTTGCTAGACATCGGTGTGCTCAGGCACTTAATGGTCTCAAGTATGCGGCCCTGGACTGCCAGTTCCGAACCAGACAACCGCATCTCAAGCGCCTTTTGCTCATCAACGCCGCTAGACAGAGCCGGTATTTTGTCGTGCATAGATGATTCATCTCTATCACGCGACCAATCCTGAGAAGATATAAGCAAATTCGTCTTCGTATTTCCAGTTGGAGGTGTACTTACAGGTACCCAGGAAGGAATATCCAATGTTTTTGAAACTCTGCTATCAACTTGATAGAGCATTGATATTCCCTGACCTCGTTCAATGAAGAATTTGGCAAAATCCTGGTAAACGTCCTCTACGCTTTTTTCATATGTCACAAGATGAAGGAAATCTGAGCCATCGGCTGCCATGCCCAGAAGCCCAAAAATCTTGTCGCGAAGATTAGTTGCCTGTTTGCGACGGGCAAGATCCAACATATGAACCAGAGGAACTTGTCTGGTCAGATGGCCGTCTTCCCCACGTATTTGGCGTCGCTGGTTGATCAGCCCGATTACTGCCCAAACAGAGGGCGGTGTACCCATAGACGAACTATAATCATCTTTCGTCACAGAGTAAAGAGCTGAATTAGTGCTATACTTTCTCAAGTATCGTATACATTGGCCAACCATTTCAAAGTCGATGGCGACATTCGAGTACCATAGAGTGATTGAGCTTGCCAATGAGGCCTCTTGAACGATCCAAAGGCGCTTAAAATATGTCGAGTTGAGGAATTGCCGCCAATGTGTCCATACCTCGTCATCTCCTCTTGGGATGCCATTATCCTCGAGGACTTTTGTTGACGGACTTGGCAACCTGACTTCACGAGTATTTCCAGTGTTCCCAGCTTGGTAGTTACCAAATTCTGACTCAAAGGCGGACATAATGTTGCCTCTGGCGTCAGAGTTTGTTTGTCCCTCTTCCTGATACGTTTCTCCTGAGGGAGGGAGCTGGGATTGGCAACGCTCGCCCGCTTCGATTATCTTTTGCATGAGATGTAGCAGCTCAAAGCCTCCAGTCATTTCTTTCCGTCCAAGGTCTCCATGTACATGATCCGCCTTTTGATAAATGCGAGCCATGAGCTTTACTTGAGCCTCTCGCTCAGCAACATCATTCTGGTTGATGCAGATTGCATCAACCCAAAGAAAGCGACTTTCTGAAATCATATGCTGCTTTATCACATTGAGAGATTCGTCCTCAAAATCTTCTGGAGTAGTAGCGCCAATCCCTAAGACACTAATTGGCTGTCGCAACCGTAGTAGAGCAGTGTAAAGATTTTTTCCGACGTGAAAAGGTTTGCCATCAATGAAAATCTCATGCGGGTTTTGCTGGTCGCCCCATACATAGGATAGTGCTGTATATCCTTGGAAAAGGCGCAAAATAGTGCGACTAGCTGATTTCATCAGAAGACCCGGAATTCCGAGGTCTGAGTCGAACTCCTCTTGTTGCAGACGTGATCTCTGGGTCAAGGTTGGTTCTTTACCTGAATCAGGCAGAACATGGTAAGTTCCATCAGATACTTTCCAATCATGATCTAGATCAATGACCAGCTGGAAGCAGCGGATGGGGTCATTGCTCCTTCCTGGGGTAAGTAAGATAACTCGGGTTTGCGTTGGAGCCGTGAGAGGGAGATATGGGAAATCTTTATTTAAGCTCATAGTGTTATTTGCATTTGAGACTTGTGCCTTGGAGCTTATATTACTGAAGAGATCTTGGGGATAAAGACCATGAGTTGCTAGAGTTGAAGATTGGCCCTCTTTTAGGCAGCACTGCTGCGCCGCTGACTGTTAATCGCGCAGTCGCAAGCCCCGCGTTTACATTATGGAGCTCCTATAATCTCTACCAATTATACCAGGATCACATCTCAATTTAATATAATTTAAATTACTATACAGAGTAGTTTACTAGCAATTCTCTAAGATCTAGCCTCCTTGAAGATTATTTATTTCTTACTAAGCTATATAGACTTCTCTTGTTTTTAATTTATATTTATTAATTCTTTAATAAATTTACCTTATTAACTATTATCTTGACTTTTTTATACTTATAAGCATAATAGATATTATTTAATTAACAAGAATATAATAATTAATTTATTAAATATAAGTATTTTATATACTCTATAATGGGAAGGGGCTTGTTACAAGTTATGGAATCATTAGCGATATTAAAACCTTTAGTTAGCCTAAAACCTGTAACGGCCCGTTACTGACTTGTATAGAGAAATCAAGGCAATAGCGTAAAGGCTGAAATCAGGCTAATAAAGCGCAAGGCTGACAGGTTCGCTGTCCCCTGACTCAAGACTCATAGCCATATGGGGTCTAGATGCGACATTAGCTTAAGGATTTAGGCAGCAACGTACCCTTTCCTCTCCCGCTGATCCAACAAGAGGCTCTTTCACTCTGATCGGACGTAGCGTAACCTGGAAGGAAAATGCGTCTATTATCAGCCAAAAGTCTCCTTTTTAAGGAGTTCTTCAGCGACAAAATCCCGAAGTATGCAATACTTTCGCATCGATGGGAACTTGAGGGACCATCTTACTCGGATATGAAAATTAGGTTGGCACACAAAAAGGCTAATATTTTGGGTGCAGGACTACTGTGGACTGAACCGAATTACCTTAAGATCTATAAATTCGGTCTTATGGCTTCGCAAGCTGGATATGAATACATTTGGGTCGATACCTGCTGCATCGACAAGTCTAGTAGCGCTGAGCTTCAAGAGTCTATCAACTCGATGTACCGATGGTATATGGAATCAGACGTTTGTTATGCATACCTTTCAGATGTGTCTATATCTACCGATTCTGTAACGCACAAGACAGGATCGGCAGCATTAAAACCGTGGATAGAATTGTACCAGGACTCTCAATGGTTTACTCGGGGCTGGACATTACAGGAGCTTCTAGGTCCCAAGGAGTTGAGATATTCTTCGATAAGAATTGGCACATGTGTGGGAGTCGTTTCGAACTACAAGATGCCATCCGAGTGGCCACTGGCATAGATGGAACCAGTCTGATTGAAGCCTCACGTAAGGACGGGGCATACTTGAGATCGATCCGACTGGAAGACTTTTTTCCTGGGCAGCAAGTCGACAGACTACTCGATGCGAGGATCGAACGTATTCGCTCTTGGGGATATTCCATGTTAACATGCCATTGTTATATGGTGAGAGAGATCGGGCATTCTATCGTCTACAAGAGGAAGTCATCAAGGTCAATGAAGATATATCCCTACTCGCCTGGAACTGCACAGAAGCCGATGATGGATTTGCGCCAAACGGGCTGGCCAAATCCCCCTCGCAATTCCAGAACTATCAAAATCTGACAACACAAGACAGCATTCGAATTCCCTATGTTGCATTCAGTCCCATCATGACGGCACGAGGGTAACAAGCTACACTAAAAGTCAGAAGAGATCCATACGAGAAGGGGCTTGGATATGCTCTCATAGTGCATGAGATAAACCGGAGATCTCTGGTTCTTCCTCTTCTGTTTTTTTCCATGACATTTGTGAGAACTCCAATACAGAACGAGTGCGTTAGATTCTCAGACCCCATTTATGTTCCATCACGATTTGTCAACGAAGCTAAACCAGAACCCATCTGCTTCATTCGCTATACAGAAGCTGCCCACCTCTACGAACCCGGTGATGGTCTCAGTCTCGGCTCCGCAGTTTGGAGTAATTACACTACTACGTTCACCTATCCTGTTCAAACGCAAGCCGGGCGTCGCCACTTTCCTGCGCTGTTAGGAAGATTTCCCAAGACTCCAAACCAAAATGGTAACGATCATACCTTTATTGTGGAACTAGCCGCTCGAACTGATCTGAAGCGGAGATATGTTATCATTGTTGAATACTGGGCAAGTGGCACAAACATTATAAATAATATAACTACCACAGTCAAGAAACTTCGGTGGCCCATCAATTTAGTATGTGCTATAGAGCTTGTGCAGCGCAGACAAGTTGGGCCGAACTCCAGGTCACATAAGCTCCCGGACGCATACGGCAAAACTATTCCGGCAAGAGAAATTGTTTATATTTGTCACTTTACCGATTTATGGGTTAGTGAGGCTGAGAATAACTTGGACAGGGCGACTGTACGAACACGACACGACTGCGAAGTTAGAGTGGTTGGCATGACGAGAATTGGGTCTTTCATGAAGTAATGAAAGATATTCTTAGGCTCTTTGTTGGCCATTGGCAAAATGGTGTGCAGCCAGTGTTACAATTGAATGGCGAGGGGGGCTCTTGTCCGGGATCATCGAAGCGTCAGGCATTGGCAGGTTATCTGACAGGTCACAGGCTCGCGTAGTTTATAGGTATAGGATGGAAGTTTTATATTAGCCTGGTTAGGTCGGCAGCCGGATAGAAGAGTCGGCGAGCTGATAGTAGATCAGAACGAGGTTTAAGGTATATTTAATATAAATACCTTTTTTCCTTTATAGCAGCTATTATAAGTTTACTTTATTAATTTAATTATATTATAAAAAATAAATTTAATAATAAGCTAAA
This sequence comes from Fusarium pseudonygamai, assembly GCA_013186785.1. Classification (NCBI taxonomy): domain Eukaryota; kingdom Fungi; phylum Ascomycota; class Sordariomycetes; order Hypocreales; family Nectriaceae; genus Fusarium; species Fusarium pseudonygamai. The sequence continues at coordinate 210 of JAAQRH010000526.1, read as the reverse complement.
AAAATAAAATAAATACTTTCTTTAATATTTATATTTTTTAAGTAAAATATTTAAGTATTTCTAAAAAAAAACTAATTAATAGTAACTTATAAAATATAATAATATTATAAAAAGATAGTTTTATAATAAAAATTTAATAAAAATTTAAAAATAATAAAAATAATATATAAATATAAAATAGTTTATATTTATTTATTTCTATTAATTATT
>JAAQRH010000525.1:0-17382 GCA_013186785.1 Fusarium pseudonygamai | reverse complement strand
ATTTATTATTTATTAATTTATTATTTATTAATTTATTATTTATTAATTTATTATTTATTAATAATAAATATACTTTAATATTTAATTTTTTATATTTTAATATAATAACTTTATATCTTTAAAAAAGACTTTTTAAATCTTTTATTATTTAATAATAAAATTAATTAATTAAATTTATTTAATAATTAAAAATTAAATTTTTTAATAAACTTTAATACTTTTATTTTAAAAATATAAAGTTAAAAAGTGCCTTTTTTTACTTTATTTTTTAATTACTTTTTAATTATAGCTTTACTTAATAACTTTAAAAAGGATTTAGTTTAAATTTATACTGCTACCTTTTCTATAAGACGCCTTTTTTATTTATGTTTATTTATTGCTTACCTAGATTAGAGTCTGCGTATCTCTGTTCCGGACATGCTCAAGATCTCTGCAACCGATCCTGGGCGGCTACGATAATAAAGGCACAAGTTAGATAATCATGTATCTGTGAAAGAACAATATAATCTATGTGCTTGGAGCACTGTCACCCTTACCATCATTATATTCTTTCTATCCCTGTGTCGTTCAGTGATCAATAAGAGAAACTCCTATCTCAAGAACATAGATGCTCAAACAATCATCTTCCAAAGATAAATGACACTATGAAGCTTGTCCCGGCAGTATTCTTACTTCCCTCGTATACTGTTCTTGCTCTTCAGGGTGTCCTTCAACGATCAGATCCTCAGCTTGTTCACCTTACCTTCCATGGCGGTTTGGATTCTTACTCTATGGCTTTCCCTGCTGATGGCAGTACTCGCAAGACTGGTAGGCATCTCTGTCAACATATCCTTTGCAGCCGCTTACCCCATGCGCTCTTCTTCAGATCATAATCTCAGCGTCGATGTCATCGACAACTCAGACTACAACGCTCTTGAACAGTGCTTCTTCGCCATCAAGGGCCAAGCGAAGTTGACCCCCAAAGTCAGCCCAAAGGATGGCTCCCAGCACATCCTCGTCAACCCCTCTCGAGTGATCACCGCTGTCAATTGCACCGGCAGTTGTGTTCCTACGTACGGCAAGTACACCAGTTCTAACTCCCGTGGTCCGGCATATCTGACGAAGATGAATGGTAGGCGAGTGCTATGATACACGCGGGCAGCCTGTAGGACCCTGCTGCAACGGCTTGTGCATGGCCAATCGTTGTCGACCGTGGAACTCGACTCTGTCCTAGACTATTGGCCTGCTGGAGAGGCATACGGCGAGTTCTTAGGGGAAGACGGACATTATCCGACGAGTAAACGATGGTCGTTTCGGTCATTCTTTTGTTAAAAGGTTTTGAGTTGATACGTCGGTTATGGGCTATCTTTAAAGCATGTTGAGTTTAAATTGGCCAGACTGAGAACGATTGTGCAACTTAGATGCTGTCACCGACCTCTTCGTATCACATCAAGCATCAGACCTAAGTTGCAGACAGATTGAAGCATAAAGCAAATCTCAGTTCTTTAAATTCAGATAGGTATCTCGTAATATCGTACAGTTGTCATCATCATTCTATCATAACTCCATAGCAATGCGCCGATCCAGGCTTCTCGACAATTGCTCTGGAATGTGTAACCTCCGCAATGCCTGAGCATGTTTTTAAAGTAATGTGCAGTCTTTGTGAAAACGAATATTAGATACAATGAATAAGAGAAAGGCAGCGCCACAATCCATTATCGTCTCCGACCACTTCCATGATGCTCAGGAACCCTTGTGGTTTGAGCTGAGGCAAGATCAACGCCCTGCCTCATAAGCTTCTGTCTGGTACTGTTGGGATGCTTCTGACCCATGAAGCCGTCCACCAAGGCTGCACCAAGAGCAGCAGTTGCAACTTTGGCGCCCTTGGGGCCGAGCCAGGGACCAGATTCATGACCAGACTTCATCGCAGCTTGAGCACCAGCTGTGAAAGCAGTACGGGCACCAGCCTGGACCATCGGGTTCTGCCACCATGCAGTGCGTGGCTTGGTGCTAGCGGGCATGGAGCTGCGACGCCCGGTAGGAGCGCCGCCGCGATTCTTCTGTGTGGTAGGAGGCCGACCTCGATTTGGGGATCGAGCAGCATCTCGCCCACGGCGGTCTCTTGTTTGAGACCGTGGCCGTCGTCGACTGGCAGCAGCAGCAGCACCCGCTCCAGCTCCGGCAGCTCCAAGTTTGGCACCGTAACGATCATCTTCCGAGTCAGAGTCGGAGTCTGGATATCGTGACTTTCGACCCCGTCCTTGCGACCTAGAGCGAGGTGACGGTGGCACTGATCTTCCATGCTTGGACCTTCGTTGGTCTCGAGGATCATCAGGGTACGCGCGTGAAGTTGGTTCCCGGGCATAAGCGTCGCGATCATAGGGATGCACTGGTGGAGCATCGCGCTCGAATCGAGGGTCTCTGTCGGGGCGTGCGTCCCGCTTTCCACGTATGGGTAGCTCCCGTTCCCGATCCCGATCCCGCCCTGAGCGAGGCTCGCGTGAAGACGGGCGAAAATCTCGCTCGGGGTAGTGAGAATCGCGATCGGGACGAGCTGAGCGAGCCTTTCGGCGAGGTGAATCTGGCGGAGGCCCGAAGGGTGGGGGGCTGATATCTCGGCTTCGTCGATCAGGCCCGGCACTCCGCCCGCGACGTTCCGGCTCATATCTACGGCGGGGGCGACCTTCGGCTCTCCGATCGTCCATCATAGGATCATCAGGGTACCCTGGCATACCAGGACTCGGAGGGCGACGACTCCTTTGTGACTTGTAACGGCGGGGAGGTGACGCATCTGTCGCTGGCTCTCTTCTGACTTTGCGGGGAGGAGGTGCATTTCGGTCTTCGTAAGGGTCATACGACCTCCCGGGATCTGGCGCTACGTAGTCATCGTCATATCCGTATGGGCGCGCTTGTTGTCTGGAGGGGCGGTAGTAGGCCATATGTGTAGCAGTGGTACGGGTGTTGAGATCTGTGAGAGCGGAAGATGGAGGCTCTATCCGATGGCTTGTTTGTGTGTGTAAGAGGTGAAAGAGCTGGTAGGTTGATGTTATTGTAAGAGAACAAAGGTTTATGTAACGTAGTCAGGAACTTGTGAGTTGCCTAGATGTGTGTATTGATAGTGGAGGGGTAGAATGTTGGGGATAAATCCTTCTTTATGTAAAGAGGTGCCGGCATAAAACACGTAATGAAACAGGTGACAAGCGGTAAGAGGAGAGAGAGAGAGTAAAGGAGAACTCCGTATCCAGGGATCATCAAATAAAGTAGGTCACAACTTGGGTCATGGCGCGGCTTGAATCTGAACCGGACGTGAGACTGTCAGTGAGTGTCAGAGTGAGTGGGTGACCTTGGCGCGAGGATCAAAGGGCTGAGTCCCTAAGAGGAGATGAGAGGGAGGGGGCGCTAACTAGATCTTCTCTTCCGTCATTGAAGAGGATGCATTAATTCTCGCACATATAATTAACACATAGCGTTGCAATTCGCTGATGGGGTGCATAAAACCAAGGCCAGAAATATGGCGTCGAGGTGCATTACCCGGAGAAGAACACCAGCCATCCAGCTCTGAGCTTGACAAGCTTTCGTGGGGAACTCGTCGTGGGTTCCATTAAAGACCCTGCATGTCCGACGTCATAAAATCCAACTGCTCAGCTGATTGACGTCACTACTCCCAGGGTCTAGGCTCTCGTTAACCCACGGAAGATGGCGGACAAATGATTGAAGATAGCGAGCGATTTCTGGTCGATTCCTATCAATCGACGCATCTAATAGGCACAGAGCATCGTGTAAACACCTTTTCTGAGAGGGAATTGTTAATGTCTCATGAGGCCATCGGGGCGCTGCCTCTCATGACCTCAGCTTCATACGGAGGATGGCCGGTCTCTCACCGGCAATCAACCCGCCTTGCGCGACCCTTGGACGACGAATGTTAGGTTGAAACGTGTGCTTCATCCTTCAAGGGAGTCGTAGCAATTGTTGGCCACCGCCTTTCATGCCATCATGACGATGCTGAGCTTCTCTTCGGCCTCCGAGTCCGTGATACATCTATCGAACCAGACAGTAGCATAAATTGCTACATCATGAAGCACAATGGTGGCCATAGGAGATCGTGTATCATATGACGCTCCCACACGATGATGACAGTCACAGACACATGTTTAGTCGTAGTGATACTGAGAGACATTGAGAGATCCCACCACAAACAAGCAGACACACTGCGAGATTAGGGATTGAGCTCAGATTCCAGACCAAATAGCTCCCGCTTGTCAAGGTTGAAATGATCGCTCTTTGATGGACTGGGGTTGCATGTGTTGTGTCGGAAGTTTATCACGGGATCTCATCGGTAGTGCCAATCCAGTTGATCCCATTATAGTTAAACCTTCAATTTGACGCAGGAGAACCAGGGTTCATCCATGCTGTACGGCAATATGCTGGGGTTTGATGCAGGCAAAAAGCAAGCCGACTGCGTGTATAATTGTGTTACCTGGTTCTCGTTGGTGGCGTATCGTTAGGCGCCTTGTCTAACGCAGTGGCAACCAGCCATCGACCCTTGAAGGCGAAGGGCTCGGGACTTACAATTTCCGCCTTGCAAATGATGGCGGTGAGAGTCGTCGGTCAAAACCGTCGTCATACACAAATCTGAGCAACAGAGGGATATTTCCAACAAAACCTGTATGAAGCTCGGGAGATCGAGAGTGACTAAGTCATCTGGGGCAGAACAAGGTTGACCAGATCGGGATAAGGACGAGAGGAATGGAGAGCGGGGAACGGAAACCTGCAGACCAAGAATCCATCCTGACCTGGGGAAATGGCGGGAAGAGGTTGAATTGAAGTGCCGGGGACCGGCAGTCACTGAAACTGAGCCCTGAGGTTCAGCGCTTTGAGGCCAGAGTTCATGCTGTGCAACTCAGAACGCTCAAAGAACTCCATGTTGAGCCAAAGATGCACGTTTTGTGCTGGGTCTTTTATTAGACCTGAGTAACTCTAAAACGATGGCGTTATTTGGATCAATATCTCTTTGTTGTCTGTCTCATGAACACGTAGCATCGCTCATTTTCAGCTCTACTGCTGTTGCACGAAGAAAGGGCAAGACTGGACAAAGTAACGTTATGAGAATAGAGGCCCGAGAACACCAGAATAAGTCCGAAGTGCGGTGACTGAGACACCCTGGACGACCTCAATAGTTATTTCAATTCAGCTCTGATTATTTTGCGAGCTTGTACCTTTACGGCGATCTATTGATGCATTGCATCGTGATTGAACACCATCACGATGAGAGTCGCGATAGCATTCAATTGAGTTTCGGTGAACGGCGTCAATCCATATCGCAGACCTCCGGTCCACCTCCCCCGGAATAACACTCGGCCCCGGATAGCTCCAATTGAAGATCATCAATCTCCAGGCGTTTCGTTCACTAAAAGCTGTTAGCAGGCGAAACTCGGATAGGTGATAAAGCTCGGAGGACGGCGCTTTTCTGGGGCTCTTGGCCCGTTATCTTTTGCGCTTATCACACTTGACATGCCTCAAGGGTCTTTATCGACAAGTGAGCACAGGCCAATATTCAATTAGTGAGATTCTTAGTCCGCACGGTGTATCAGAGTTTCAGCACCAGCGCAGCACGCGACAGTACATCCAAGCTTGGACAGTCATCATCCACAAGCTGAATCAACCGCCCGTTCCGTTAAAAACGGTAACAAGCTTCTCCAGCGTACTAACAGCAACCGCAAAAGTCCACATCTTGAAGCGAAACAGTCGCGATAATTCAAGAAGCAACACCAAACCGCCAATATTATAATTCCAAGGCGCAATAGAAGGGCACAGCATTGCGCCGGCTTCTAGAAGAAAAGGTGCTTACCCGCCCTGTTCTAAAGATGTTCAGCTCCATCCATCCACATTAACCTCGAACCATTGAAATTGCCATGCTAGCTGTCTCAGCTCGTCCGTGTTGCCATGTGTAACAGACCAGCACAGCAGATAAGCACAAGATCGATGCTACCTCCTTTTACACCATCCAAATTGGAACCTCCGACATTGTGATTGTGGTTGTGACTGTGACTGTGCATTGTGTCTTTTGCAAGCTGTGCTCAACTTTCGAGTCATTTCCCTCCTCGTCGCACGAAATAAAGCCCGGCGCGAACCTCAGTTGCTGGAGCCGCCTGGATTATCATCATCAAAACAGCGGATGCATGCAGTTGAATACGTTTGAGCTACAACATGGCACCACATGGTCCAAGCCACAACGCGGCCAGTATTCTCTCGCACAGTCCGCTCCACCTCTTTTGGAAGCCCGCCAGTGACTTACAGTGACTCCATACCGTTAGAACGGAGGAGTGCAAAGCTAAGTGCAAATTCGAGTCTTCTGAATGGGTGGCTCGTCTCTGGGTGGCGTTGTACCCGCGCCGCCGCTATCGCTATCGAACTCCACCTTACCCGCGCAATGGCTTGCATCCTCTTTTGCGGTTCCTGGGTATCCGTAGCTGTTTCTGACACTGCTCGTTGGCTGCTGGGCCAAGCGGCGACGACGTTTTGGGTAAGGGTTTAATCGGACGGAAATTCAACAATGGGCAACAAAAAATTTTGAAAGGACGAAAAAACCGGGGTCAATGGCTCCAGAAATCGACTGAGATGAATGTAGTGCCTCGGCCGATTCGTTCTTGCCATTCAATTTTTTGCGGAGCATCTTGAGGAAGGAGCTGCCCATTCACTGGGGACTGGGCAACCGGTACTATCACGAATTTGCCATCTGCAAATTTGCTCTCTTCTCTTTTTCCTTCGCGCATCATCGCGAAGCACTTCTTGCCTTGGCTGCAACGCTTTGCTCACCTCTCAAGGGTTGGTTGAGCTGTATATGCCACTGGCATCTCTCCGTCGTCCTATACTTCGCCGTCCTCTCTCCAGGGTCTCTCGCGCAAACTCTATCCGTAGAGCTTTCGCCATCCAAGCGCATGAAAGAAACAGAGAAACTGCTCCGAGCTTTACTTGATTAACCTTGCTAGGGCTTATATCTTTGCTCTGGCTTGAATATTTCTTTGGACCTTCCCATCGGACCCTTGATATCGGGTCGTTGTTCTCTTCCCCGATACGGCACCTTTGCCCGTCGGCGCATTACACCCTCTATTACTCGACAGTTTGCGATCGGGACTCTTTACGTTTCCGTCACATCTTTGTCGACCTTTTTCAGCCGTCAATTGCATCTTCAAGTACACTGCGTGTGCATTGCATTGCATTACATTGCTGGCTTGCCTTGCACCACGTACTAGGTATACCAGCCGACGCCTCTTTTGTACTTCCCTCGGTAAGTCTCTCGTCCGTTGCCTTCCCTGGATCTTTTGTCGCCCTTGCGCATCGATGTACAACCTCTTCTATGCATAGTTTTAGACCTCGCGCCAATGCACCCTTGTTCACATACACCCAATTCCTAAAACCCCAGTTCCCAAGTTCCCCAGTCTCTTATCTCCCCCAGTTAAGATATCTGGGCTTGGACCCCCATTGCCTATCCCACCACATACATAACCTCCGTTGTCCCTCCATTAGCCTCCTCGGCCGCCTCCGACCCTCTTTATCGGAGACATACTGTTGGCTATCTATCTGTCTAGACTTGGCCAATACAGGAGCTAACTGTAAAGGAGTCTTGGACGTTCGTCGAACGCTTGGGATCGCCATTAGTTTAAAGACAGCTGCCTCCCGTCTGTCAATTCAGCTTTCCATCTCGAGCATCGCAGCACGCTGATCACACTTAACCTGTGGCTTTTGGGTTTTGCTCAATTTTTGAATACCTTTTTGTCGCATAGTCATTGTCAACTCAATCTCCAAGATGGGTTGGATGGACAAGACCAACCGCAAGATTGCGGCCAGTCCTGTTGGACGTTGGTTCCAGCTCGAGGGCTCCGGCCATGTAAGTCAAATCGGCCACCTGTGATATCAACTTCACAGCTAATGCTCTTTCCAATTAGCCTCGTGAGCGCAAGGGCTCCCTCTTCTTCACTGAGATCCGAGCTGGTCTTGCCACTTTCTTCGCCATGGCCTACATTATTGCTGTCAACTCTTCGATTGTTTCTGAATCTGGTGGTCCATGTGTTTGCCCTACTTACAAGGACGGCGCTTGCGTCCCAGACGAAGCTTACCAGCTGTGTGTTGCCGAGGTCAAGCGTGATGCTATCACTGCTACTGCTGCCATTTCTGCTCTGGCTACTTTCTTCATGGGCCTGCTTGCCAACCTTCCCGTCGGTCTCGCTCCTGGTATGGGTCTCAATGCCTACTTCACCTACACCGTCGTTGGCCCCAGCGGCTCTGGCCCCGTCCCTTATGAGCTTGCCCTTACAGCCATCTTCATTGAAGGTTTCATCTTCTTCGGACTTGCTCTCTTCGGTATGCGTCAATGGCTTGCTCGCGCCATTCCTCGCTGCATCAAGCTCGCCACCAGTGTCGGTATCGGTCTGTTCTTAACGCTCATTGGTCTCACTTATAGCGAGGGTATCGGTCTGATCGTTGGTGCCGTTTCAACCCCTATGGAACTCGCGGGTTGTGAGTCGAAATATCAGGACCCTGACACCGGTCTGTGCCCTTCGTCGCAGAAGATGAGAAGCCCTACCCTGTGGATCGGTATCTTCTGTGGCGGTATCTTCACCGTATTGCTCATGATGTACCGCGTCAAGGGTGCCATCATTGCTGGTATTTTGCTTGTCAGCATCATCTCCTGGCCACGAGACACCCCTGTGTCATATTTCCCCTACGACGCCCTTGGTGACGACCGATTCAACTTCTTCAAGAAGGTTGTCGATTTCCATGAGATCAAGAAGACCCTTAACGTCCTCCAGTTCAACATTTCTGGCCACAGTGGTCAATTCGGTCTTGCGCTCATCACCTTCTTGTATGTCGATATCCTGGATTGTACCGGTACTCTGTATGGTATGGCTCGTTTCGCCAACCTCGTCGACCCCGTTACCCAGGACTTTGAGGGCTCCTCAATTGCCTACATGGTTGACGCTCTCAGCATTTCCATTGGCGCTGTTTTCGGTGTCCCTCCTGTCACTGCTTTTGTCGAGTCTGGTGCCGGTATTTCTGAGGGTGGAAAGACTGGTCTGACCGCCATGGTTACCGGAATCTGCTTCTTCATTTCCATTTTCTTTGCGCCTATTTTTGCTTCCATCCCTCCTTGGGCCACTGGCTGCGTTCTGATTCTTGTCGGTTCCATGATGGTTGGCGCGGTTACTGAGATCAACTGGCGTTACATGGGTGATGCCGTTCCTGCTTTCCTCACCATTGCGATCATGCCTTTTTCGTACTCGATTGCTGATGGTCTGATTGCTGGTATCTGCACATATATGTTGATCAACACCGTCGTTTTGGTTATCAAGGTTGTTTCCGGTGGTCGTATTGTGCCTCCCAACTATGAGGAGAGAGATGGTTGGACTTGGCGCATTCCCGGTGGTTTCTTGCCCCCTTGGCTGAATCGTCTGGCGCATGGAAAGAAGGACTTTTGGCGTGAGGAGTTCCCTCCTGCTGCCAATGACACTACTGTGAACCAAAATGCTGTTCCTGAGGAGACTGGTTCTGATCATGGTGGATCTGAGGGCGGTAAGGTGCCTGAGACTACTCTTCCCCGTGAGAAGGAGACTTGAAACGATTTGGAAGAGATAATGGTTACTTGAAAATGTTAGTATGTTGAGTGAAACGTAGGAGGAGCTGGAAGATACGATACCCAAGAAAACAATAACATGATGATGTTCTGTTTGATATAGTCGACCTGTCCCTACAAGTGATGTCTTGGAAAGATGTGTCGCCCCAAATTCCAACTATGCAGCCAAGTCAAGGCCCGTCAGTTTCTGGTCCGGTTTCTGGGAGTTGTTGAGATTCGACTTACCGAATGCGTACATGGCTAAGGAGTGCCGGGTGACACTGGTGTAAGTACCATGTAATGGTGTACGTGGACAATCCGTTGCATTGTGCTCTTAGAACTGAATACAGAGCGGACAATATACAATCAGATAAGGACGCAGTGTGAAACGAGTAGCACCAGGGCCTTCGTGTTTTCATATCTGAGCAACTGTCGAGCAAGGCGTATCTACAGCTGGGTTTCACTCGAGTTCAACACAAATGAGCCTTATCCCACAGCCTGTATCCTGTCTTCATAACAAGTCGTCTCTGAGATCTTCAAATCATAAATCATCGCTCTTCGCTGAATATTTTCGCCCCTTAAGCCATCAAAGCAATGTGCTTCAGTTCCCTAAATCATTGTTAGCTTATATCATCAGTGGTTGGAGAGGTCAACATACTCTTGCACTTGGTGTCCAACTTTCATGGGAGGATACTCAACCTCTCGTCCCTCATCTCTTCCAAGCTCTTTCTGCCGCTCCCTAACTTCCTTTGCCCTGGCTACGAGCTTGGGAACAGGGTTGAGGTCGACGTCACTGCCAAGATGCCAGAACAGAGTACTCGAGATTCTGACCAGAGGTCTATCAGGGAAGTCTCGCTTCCTCTTCTCGATGGTCTCAATGGTCTTCTCATTCACAATAACCTCGTGGAAGCCAGCTTTGATGAGTCCACCAGTGATGTGCTCAATCTGCTTGCCCGCTTGGACAAGAAGGTAGTTTCCTGGTGGGATCTTGACGGCAATACGGTTCCCAGTGTTGCGTGCCCAGATGTGAAGACCAGGGTAGCGAGAGCGGCCATGGATAGTGAGGAAGTTGAGATCTGTGTGGAAGCCGGCCAAGATAGTGTTCTTCTCGCCGTACTTGACCAGGTCTGAAGCCGTTGGGGCAAGAAGATGAGGTCTGTTTGTACATGTGAGTTTGTGTGACTGCTAATGATCTTTCGAAAGTACTTACCCGTATTTTCCAGCATCACTAAAGAACTGAGCTGGTAGGTCTAGACCAACGGCAGTCATCTCTGCCAATTTGGATACACTATTTATCCGGTCAGTATCGGGTATCTAAGAGAGGAGGTCTAGCAACATACGCGCTCTTCATGGACGTCCCCCACTGGTTCATGACTGGCTCCCATCGGTCCCTGATATGAGGGGCTTCAGGGACCACGTTCGGGGCGTTCAATCCAGGGAACTCAGTCTCAAATGGGGGTTGCTCGCTCATTCTCCAGAAGAATCTGCACTTGGGATCGGGTGAATGAGCTGAGATATCCAACGGTCTTTGTGAAGGATCTAGTCTCTGAATGACATCAAGACATGGCTCATCAACAGCACACTTGGGCTTTTCAGTATTCTCTAATGTGACACCGATCTGATAGCTCAGCTCAGGCTTCTCATCTTTTCTGAGAACCTCTTCGGGTTGAGCAAAGTAATCTTCAAGAATGTCGAGAAAAGTTGAGTTATCCTCCTCTGAGACTCGGCTGTCGTGAAGGACGAGAGCACCGTATGTGATGAGGGCGTTGGCTGCTTTTCTGCATTCTTCTTGGACGGCCTCTGAGTCTAGAGGGTTATTTAGATAGACATCAAGGTCAATCACGGGGAGATCCATGGATTGTTCTGTTGAAGCCATTTTGTGAGGTAGTTCGTTTAGAGTGACTGAGATACGCTGACAGGTGAGATAAGCAGATGTCGACACCACGATCAGCCCTCAAGTTATCCAGATTTCGCAGCAGAATATATATATGAGAAAAAAATGAGAAAATGAGGATTCAGTGAAACAACAAAAATTCTTTTGTTGGTGTTCCACTTTGGGAAGCTGTTGCGGATTGAATCTGTGTTCTTTGGGAGAAACGTCGATTACACGAGCTTTGATTGGTCAGGAGCTTGTGGTCCAGAGACGGAGTTGGCCGGTCCCCGATAGAAACTGATCATAAGGGACGGACTTGGGCGGATTTGAACGGACTTGTCATGAGAATGTTACATTTAGACACTAATTGTATGTGAATAACTAGGTAACAATAACCTCTTGCCATATTTGTATTCTTGGCCCGTATCTCCGGAGAAAAAGAACAGTGAGCCAGTCAAGTTGGTCTGGCTGTCTCTCACTAGAACAGGCATTAAGCGGACATGGCATAACTCAACTAACAAACATTCATCTCATGTTCAAACTGTGAGAATAATGTGGAAAGGATGAGACTCTGGTAGTAGCAGTCCATAACATGAGGTATGGAGTTATGATTGTGCATCATCTACGTGCCTGTGCATTATCATGACTGTTCGATAGCAGATATAGACAAGGCCTATCAAGTCCACTGCAGCTCACTCCTTGTATAGCAAGATGCTGAAGCTAATCAACTTACCTTCTCTCAAGCCTATGTTGTCAAGGCCATCATAAAAACACCGATATGACACAAACAAATGGTTCAAGGAATCTATTTCCATCTCACAAATAAACTCGCCAGGCCGTCGAGGCAATGCCCACCTCCGCTGGTAATATACACCTCTTTTCCCATCCAATCCTCCCCTCGCTCTCCGTAAATCTTAATCTCTTTCCCTCCCTCCTCTCTTACGAGCGCTCAGCCTCAAGTTCCCGCTCAGCCTGCTGGTAGTACTTGGCTGTGTCGACACCATGCTGGTTATGGTTGACAAAGTTGAACCAAGGAATTGTGCTAAGGAACAGAGCAGAGTATCTGCTCTGTCGGGCAGCAACGCCCTGAAGATGAGGGCTTAGCCGGCTGACGCCATATAGAGGCTCGCCCTTCTTGACCTTATCGACCATCTCGCGCATATCCATCTCAATTTCCCGGGCGTTCTCCGTAGCGCCGTAGAATCGGACTATCCAAATTAGTTCACCTTGTCGATATATCATTCGATGTTGTAGACGTACGGGCTGATCGCTGGTAAAAGTAGAGGAAACCACCCAAGAGACCAACACCACCAGCCAGTCGCATGGCCTTAGGGAAACCTCCCTTTCCTACATGTGAGGGAGCGAACTTCTCGAGGGCGTAGAGAGCAGCGGGAGCGAAAGCTGCGGCGACGGTGCCGGCGATGTAATCGGATGTACGGGCATAACCCACGACTCGCTTGAAGTGACTGCAGAGGATCAGCAAAGCTCAACCCAACTCCAATTCGATCCTCCTCTCCAAATCAATCCATTCGTATCGTCTTCGCTAGGTATCGGAGGGGTTGAGGTTACGTACGGATCGTTATCAATGAGCTATAACATCATCAGTTAGCAACTGCAATTGCTCCATCAATTGAAGCCTCACTTACGGGATACTCGGTCTGAACGACCTTGCTGGTCCCGACAAAGGACGGGGTCGACTGCTTTGTCGCTGTCTCAGCCATTGTGTGATGCGTCGTCCGTGGCAGTCAATTCCTTGAATATTATCACCAAGGCCTTTCGAGGTCGTCGGTTTCGGTACATTCAGAAGCTGGAGCCGGATTGGATGCCTGAGGATATAAATCACGTGTTTTGGTCAGCTCATCAAAGTTGGCGATGATTGGTCACGTGTTGGATGGTGGGGTTGAGAATCAATTAAGCTCCCGACGCGTCTCCCCAGTTTAAGACGCGTTAAGCAATTGAGTTCACCAGACTTCAAGATACAATCACAATACAAAATGCCTACACTAGACTCGGATCCCGCCAACGGGCTTGATAATTACGATGTTGATGACTTTTCTGACGATCCCTTTGCATCACCGCCACCAGAAGCCGCCAACAAGAAGCGAAAAGAGCCAGATTCTGGTCTTGGTATTGATAAAGAGGTTGATGTCAAGAAGAGGGCACGAGTTCCCAATGTGAAACTCGACGAAGAGAGGTATGGAAGTAGAATACTGCGTGGTCTGACGTGGTTCTGACGATATGTATCTAGATTACTTGGACCGAAGGGTATTCCCAAGCTAAGGCAAAGAGCGAAAGATCTCAAGATCAAGGGCAAAGGCCATGAAGTATGCCAAAATCTGCCAATTAGCACATTTACGTCATATTAACAACCAATCCAGTTCTCTGACGCCTCCCGACTTCTATCCTTTTATCAACTATGGCTAGACGACCTCTTCCCCAAAGCCAAATTCCTCGACGCCCTTACCATGGTCGAAAAGGCCGGCCACAAGAAACGAGTCATGATTGCACGAAACGATTACATAAACGAGAGCAAGCCCAAAGACAGAACTGCAGATGATGAGGAAGAGGACGACTTGTTTGGTGAAAACGATGCATCGAGACCTACAGAGCAGGAGGGTACAAGGCCAGCAGAACCTGCAAGACCAAAAACACCAGAGCAAGACCCAGGCGTACCAGACGACGACGATCTCTACGATGCTACACCACGAGCTGCTCGACGAAGCGCAGGACCAATCGTCCCCATCCTCAACGACGTTCCAGAAGATGATGATTTCGAGGCTCTTATTGCCGTGGCAGCAAGTCACGACGCAGCTCAGAAAGCGAAAACAAAGCCCACAGCAGAGCCAGATGATGATGACCTAGATGCTCTCATTGCTGAGGCAGAAGTGCAAGATACGGCGAAGAAATCAGAAGCAGCACGGGTGGAACCGGATGATGATGATCTAGATGCGCTGATGGCGGAAGCTGAGAATCAAGATCAGACGAGCAAAGAGAAGAGTCAGGGGTCAAAAGATAAGGAGACGAATAATTTTGATGATGAAGAGGCGGCTATGCAAGAGATGGATGGGTTATGGTGAGGTTGCAAAACGGATTATGATGGTTTGGCGTTGGGCGTATGGGTAAGCACGAGTTTCTGTCTCTGGACTCTGGTGGATGTCATCACACATCAATTGGATCATATACCAAGCACGTGTTGTTTTTACACTGGCATTAGTAACTATTATGCTGTCAATTTCAGGAAACATCTTTGTTCGACTTCAAATGATACTAGAGACTATCAGACGGGGAGATATGTCCAGATGAAAGAGATAGAAAACCAGATGTGGGAACAATCCTAAACCAAGTCAAAGTCAAATGTGACCCTTGATACTGACTAACTCCTCTCCATTGTATGTCTACCAGAGGTCTAACGCTCTTTACGCTCAATATTAAAAGTCTGATATACCAACATAACTACAAACACTATCACAGGTCTAGCAACACTCAAGTCGGTATTTCAGGCCAAGGCAAGTATCACGAGAACGGAACGGATATTGTTGGTCATACGCTTCTTTGAGCGTTCATTGTATTGTTACACAAAAGATTTATCTGGTAGGCTTTATTGCCAGTCCCCCCTGGGACATTGATCCTTTGCGCCTTGCACCGGTTTTTTCCCAAATCAAAACATTATCACATTACGGCAGACCATTATGGATATAACTCTCATAATGTCTGTACCCGATTGTTCTCTTCCTCCAGTATCACTGACAAGGCAGCCTTCTTGCTTGGTTGATGTACACTTAGTGGGGAGCTAGTCTCAGAGTCGAGGACTTGGTCAGCTTCATGCGGATTTAGGGCCACCCACTGTTTGGTAGCCCAGGCGAGTGTCAACAGTCGTTCCCATGGCGGCAAAGTAATCTCGGATAAGCACCTTACCAACTCGTCTTGGCCGCGCGAATCCTCAGTATCGCGCTCCGCATTCTCGACCCTGGAATCGCGTCCCTTAGTTACCAACCGCAATGCCACCAACGTCGCATCCAATAGAGGACGCGCCAGGGAGGGGCTGCTGGATAGGATTTTCTGAAGAGACTTGATTCTCAAGTTCGTAGATGCGGAACTCGTCGCTAAGAATCGCAGCGGCGTCGTCGGTTGGCTTCTGGAGCTCCGCCGAGATGCCATTGTCCGTGTCGTTGATGAACGTGTTGTACAACTCGTCGTTGAAGCTGTTGTCGAGGGTGAACGGAGACGTGTCAAACTCCAGATAAGGCTCGTCAGAAGCTGAGGAGAAGGGTGAAGAGAGATGCCCGTTCTCGATGAGATAACGATCTGTGTCAATGGACGCTGACAGAAATTCAGAACCGCCATAGCTGAAAAGAGTGTCATCCGAAGTGGCAGGAGCCAGGCCAATGTTGGCCGAGTCAAGGTTGTGGGTGACTGGGACAGGAACGTCTTCAACACCTCCGCCGACATGTGACACTGCAGGTCGGACAACATCGCAGCAGGACGTTGTGTCAGGTCGGGAGAGGTGTTTTCAGACTGTTCCAGAGTTGTATCCTTGGCCGGCTCCTGTTGGAGGGTCTCTTCAGATTCTTCGGGGACGGGTGATAGACAGGGGGATAGTGCCGATGGGTCGACAGTGGCATTGGGAGATACCATGGTCTCCGCTGGCTGGTGTGCTGTCTGGGCGCTGAAGAGCTCCTGGGACAGAGGGGGAAGACCATTGGCCTTTCGCATCTGTGCAAGCTCATCCATGAGCCTGGCGTTCATCTGCTCGGCCTGTTGGATGGCAGCCACGAGGTCCTTGTTCTTCTGCTCGAGCTGCTCAACCTCCAGCCTCTTGCGTTCGCGAGAGGACTGGGCCGCGCGACGGTTCCGTAGAACGCGCTCAACTCGGCGTTGCTCCTTTTCATCAGCGGTCTTTGCTCGCTTTCTGTGTGGGGAGTTAGTGGAACCGTTGGTGACATCATCTTCAGTTGTCGTTGGTTCATACCTAGGAGGGAGGTTTGTCTTGGGCTCGGGGAGGACTTGGCCCCACGACTTTCTCTTCTTGGTGGTCTTCTTCTCAGGGACTGGAGAAGGGGAAGGTGTTGATACAACGCCCTCCTCCTGCTTGATCATTGGTAGTAGAGAGTCATCGTTGTAGGACTTTGGTGTCAACATGTCCATGGGGTTCACTGTTGAAGTTGCGCTAGGGGTGGTAGCGGCGAATAGCGAAGTGTAGGCGTCTTCAGGAGCTGACATGAGGGAGTCGGCTGGAGACTGGAAGAATTGGGAAGCTGGTGATCCTTGTTGCTCCATTGTGTTTGTTTGTTTGTGTGTGATTAGGTGATGTGTGGTTTGTTTGAACTGAAAATTGAATACAGCAACGGATATTATGGGGATAAGTAGCTGTTATTAGAAGTGTATGAGGCGCAGGCAGCGATGTTCCACCATCACAAGACTTGGCCAAAAGTGTGAGTCAGTGACTAGACTTTGATTACGTCTGCCTTGATCAACTATGAGTCAGGTCAGGTGATGGTTGGAAAGGAGCTTCAAGAGGATAAGGACAGCGTGTTCACTCTGTATTAGCGACCTTGATTTGCTGGGTGCTTGTCGGTTTGGGAATGAAGAGGACAGCTTGGTAGGAGCGGACAGGCCCTCTTTATCTCTTGAGGACACGTTGAGAGTTTGGAGGGGCCGGCTCGGTAGATGCAACTGCCTGAGGCATCGACCCCTGAGATGGGGTACCAAGACCACCCCCTGAACTCGTTTTGAGAGCCCAAAGAGGGAAGGTGCTCTCGGATAAGACCCTTCTGATGCCGGGATGCACTCCACCCCACTGGTACCTCCCCCGAGTCCCCTCTAGGCTCTCCCCTCCTGGAACAGGCTCAGGCTCGGGCGGGCTTTCAGGGGGCGCAAGCCTCGGGGTAAGGAAAAACAGCGGAATGGCTTACACCAAAAA
>JAAQRH010000524.1:0-28086 GCA_013186785.1 Fusarium pseudonygamai | reverse complement strand
GGACGGGGGACGGTTAGTGGGCGTTTAGATCTTGGCTGGCGGTTGGAATACGACGGATGATCACGAAGGAGGAGTGAGAGGAGATTTGTGAGTATGTGAAGGGCATAGCCGTCAACATGGAGATATCCAGTAATACAGTTATTCTTATTAACATTTACTTATTTGAATGGGTATGTACTCGGACAGTAGAGACGGAACAGTCCAGATTAAACAAATGACCCCTGCAACGCCAAGATTCGCAACTCCAAGCATTAACATCTTAGCCCTCGACATCACCAATCACACAGCCCGCCCAGGATCTTGGCATGCCTCGTGGCTGTGGCTGTGTCGGAAGTGTATTTTCATCCCCCTGCTCTACCTCTCTCACCCCCAGCGCTTTGAACTTCTCAATATCTTGGCTTCTCCTCTTTCCACCTTTTCCCTTCCCTTCCCCTACTCCCATGAACCACACATTCCATCTCGCAGGTCCTCGTCCTCAAACATGGACTCTAGCACTCCTCGACGTCCGCGCGCTCCCACAATCACCGTCGACACTGCGGCTGTCGACTCCTCAAACGATCCCGGTAAGCGATGACTACCTCACATCATACGATTAGGTAAACTAACAAATGTTCAGCACCGGCAGATTCAATCTCTCCTTCTCCCATAGACGACACAAACACTCTCGCAGTACCTACCGCCAAATCCAGAACCGAATCATGGTCATCATCACCCTCTACAAAAGTCGGCACCGATCATGAACAAATGTCTCGCGAGGTAGAAGCCCTAAGAAAAGGCGACCAAGCCGAAATCCTCAAGCCCGACCCCGGCGAGGAAGACCTCTTCCGCGTGGAAAACAACCCCTTCGCTTTTTCACCAGGTCAATTGGCCAAGCTCATCAATCCAAAGAACTTGGCCGCGTTTGTTGCGCTCGGTGGTCTGCCCGGTCTGCAGAAGGGCTTGAGGACTGATGCCAAGGCTGGGTTGAGTGTTGATGAGGGAAAGCTTGCGGGTGCGGTGTCCTTTGAGGAAGCGACTTCTTCGAAAGTTGAGGGTACAGCAAATAGTGATGCGGCGCATGCTTCAGGAAAAGATGCGTTTCCTGATCGGAAACGAGTTTACGGCGCGAATCGCCTCCCGGAACCAAAGTCAAAGTCGTTTCTAGAACTTGCATGGATCGCGCTGCAAGACCGCGTGCTCATCCTTCTCTGCATCGCAGCCGTGGTGTCCCTCGCGCTAGGTCTCTACCAAACCTTTGGAGGATCACATGAAGACGGCGGCGCAAAAGTCGAATGGGTCGAAGGCGTCGCCATCATCGTCGCCATAACAATCGTCGTCGTGGTAGGCGCAGCAAACGACTGGCAAAAAGAGCGACAGTTCCAGAAACTCAACCAGAAGAAGGAAGACCGCATCGTCAAGATAACGCGCTCCGGAAAACCGCAAAACATCTCTATCCACGATGTCCTCGTCGGCGATGTCATGCTCCTCGAGCCAGGCGATGTCATCCCCGTTGATGGCGTTTTTATCGAGGGTCATAATCTCAGCTGTGATGAGAGTTCGGCGACGGGTGAGTCGGATCTTATTAAGAAGGTGCCCGCTGAGCAGGTTCTTCATGCGCTGCTGCACGAGCAGGCGCCGCAGTTGAAGAAGCTTGATCCGTTTATCATCTCTGGTGCAAAGGTGCTCGATGGTGTAGGCACGTTTCTTGTCACGGCGGTGGGGGAGCAGAGTAGTCATGGAAAGACGATGATGTCGCTTCGTGATGATCCGGGATTGACGCCTCTTCAGGCAAAGCTCAATCTCCTCGCAGGTAAGTCGCCCATCCCAGTTCAATTGTGAGATGCATACTAACTGGCCAGGATACATTGCAAAGCTTGGTAGCGCAGCTGGTCTCCTCCTCTTCTTCGTCCTCCTCATCGAATTCCTCGCCAAACTTCCCAACAACCGCGAATCAGGCGAGCAAAAAGGCCAAGACTTCTTACAGATCCTCATCACCTCCATCACCGTCATCGTCGTCGCCGTCCCAGAAGGTCTACCCCTCGCAGTGACGCTCTCCCTCGCTTTCGCAACAAAGAAGATGACGCGCGAGAATAACCTGGTGCGACATCTTCAATCGTGCGAGACTATGGGCAACGCCACGGTCATCTGCTCCGACAAGACTGGTACTCTCACCGAGAACATCATGACAGTCGTCGCAGGCTCACTGGGCATTCGTGGACTCTTCTCTTTTGGTGACTCGTCGTTTGAGCAGGAGACTGCTGGTGGTGAGAAGAGAGAGACCATTGCGCTGGCTCAGTTTGCGAATAAGCTTGATCCTGAGTACAAGGAACTTCTCAAGACTGCCATCTGCGTCAACACCACAGCATTCGAATCAGACGAAGAAGGAAAGCAGGGCTTTGTAGGTACAAAGACTGAGACTGCTCTTCTCGACTGGGCCCGTCGGTATCTCGGTCTCGGCCCCCTCGCAATCGAACGCGCCAACCATCCCATCACCCGTCTCTTCCCCTTCAACTCCCAGCGCAAATGCATGGGCGCCGTCGTCCAGATCCCCGGTCCGACAAAGGACAAGCCCAAGTACAGACTCTACATCAAGGGCGCTTCCGAAATCGTTCTCGGCGAATGTACCACTATTCTCGGCGACCCTACAACTTCACCTTCCACTGAAGCCCTCTCCGACGATGGAAAAGAGGAACTGCGCTCTATCATCTTTAATTACGCGACTAACTCTCTTCGAACTCTGGGTCTGGCGTACCGCGACTTTGAGAACTGGCCTCCTGTGCTTACCCTCCGCCCTGAAGACGATAACGCTGATATCGATCTGACTGACCTGGTGCATAACCTCACATGGATGGGCGTGGTAGGCATCCAGGACCCCGTGCGCAAGGGTGTTCCCGAGGCTGTAAACGACTGCGGTATCGCTTCGGTCAACGTAAAGATGGTTACAGGCGACAACGTCGAGACTGCTCGCGCCATCGCTCTCAACTGCGGCATCCTCACCGAAAGCACAATCAACGAGCCCAACGCCGTGATGCAGGGCTCCGACTTCCGCAAGCTCTCTGAATCAGACCGCACAGCAGTCGTGAAGCAACTCCGCGTGCTCGCTAGATCAAGTCCAGAGGATAAACGCATCCTCGTCAAGACGCTGCGATCGCTCGGTGAGATCGTCGCTGTTACAGGTGACGGAACAAACGATGCTCCTGCGCTCAAGGCCGCGGACGTTGGTTTCTCAATGGGTATTACAGGCACAGAAGTCGCCAAGGAAGCATCGGATATCATCCTCATGGACGATAACTTCTCATCTATCGTTGTGGCTTTGGGCTGGGGTCGTGCTATCAACGACTCGGTTAAGAAGTTCTTGCAGTTCCAACTTACCGTTAACATCACAGCCGTCGGCGTAACCTTCATCTCAGCTGTGTCCGACGACGAGCAGAAATCCGTTCTCAACGCCGTTCAACTCCTGTGGGTCAACCTCATCATGGACACCTTTGCCGCTCTCGCTCTCGCTACCGATCCTCCCACCGGAAGTTTACTTCATCGCGAACCCGAAGCTCGAACTGCACCGCTTATTACAATCACCATGTGGAAGATGATCATCGGCCAGTCGATCTACCAGCTCATCGTGTGTTTCGTCCTCTGGTTCGGTCGCGATTCCATCCTCGGCTATGAAGAGCGCGAAGTCCGATCGCTCATCTTCAACATCTTTGTGTTTATGCAGATCTTTAAGCTAGTCAACAGTCGACGTATCGATAACAAGCTCAACATCTTTGAGGGCCTGCACCGCAACCATTTGTTCATGCTCATGATGACCATCATGGCCGCCGGCCAAATCATCATCATCTTCTTCGGCAGCGACGCTTTCGTGGTGACACGCTTGGACGGTGTCCAGTGGGGAATCTCTCTTGTGCTTGGCTTCTTCTCGATCCCCATCGGTGTACTCATTCGTTTATTCCCCGACGAGTGGTTCCACGCATTCGTCAAGGTTCTCGCCAAGCTGTGGCCAAGCTGGATCCGCTTCTCGCGCAAGAAGAAGGACACATCCGAGGAAGAGGGCACTGAGCCGTTTCCCAAGGAGAAGCTGGAGGGGTATGATATGGATACCGCACTCCTCGGCATCCGCGATGATCTCGAGTTCTTGAAGCGCGTTCGCGGCGGACGCATGACGGCGTTGAGCGATGCCATGGCGCGTTCGCGCGAGAAGATGCTTCGACGTAAGAGATCCGAGTCTCGACCTCGAAGCAAGCTCCGCAGCCGCCGCGGTTCATCGCGATCCTCCAACAGACCGCCTATCTCGCCCATGATGTCGGTCGTCGGCATGCCGGGTATTGTAGCTGCGAGTGTAGCGGGACTACAGCCTGGACAGGGTGCTAGTAACGAGAACCTCGATGCGCGACAGGCGTGAGTGCGAGCATGTTATATTGGATATTTTTGTTAATTTTGGGTCATGTCACGTTGCATTATTTAGAGATTGAACGAGTGCTGCATCTGTTTTATAGTGTACGAGTTCGATCAGAGCAATCATTTATTTTATAGGAACGGAACGGAAAGGAAAGGAACTTCACCAAAGCAAAGCAAATCATAGATGTCTGGAGTTGGCGGTCGATATGTCATGTTATATATACAAACAAATCTGAGCGAATGATCTATCTATTATTAATAAAAGTTTGAGCAATAAAGAGGTTATTGAGTGTATCTTGCACGGATGGTGATGATTTCTTGGTGATGAGGATTAGGGGTGAGTTTGCGACGCTTGCTCACTAACATTTAGCGCTGGCAGCCACTAAATCTCAATGGTTTTCAGTTGGTACTGGCACTAATCATTAGGCGGCTCAGTGCTGATGCACTGGAGTCACATCGTTCCAAGCCTAAGAGCAACAGCACGAAATCTACGCTCAAGCCTAACAACAAACAAGAGGACAAGATCTATAGTAGAATCAATGATAGATTCATTACCTATAACCACGAGTTTCCCGTGCGCGCTTGCGGTGGTGTCCTCCCCTTACTTAGTGTTGCAACTCAAAGAACGAGACCTCAACCCCATGGCTCTGCCGATATTTATCTTTTAGATCATGTTCTGCTCGTTCACCCGATAACCCCCAAACACCAACCCGCAGCTCTGCCAAACACGGTGTCCGCACAGGAGACAAATCAACAAACTCTTCCAATACCGAGCCGAGACCCTCTTCCCAAGAAACATTGATATCGTAGAGTCCTTCTCGAAGCACAAGCACTTTCAAGGTCACCGGGAGGACTTCACCCAGTGTTAGATCATCATCTATCACCGCGCTGCTCGTCGCATCAATGCTTTCAAGCGCAGAGAATTCTTTCAGAGAGCCCAAAGGTGTCGAAGACGGTACATCGACTTGGATATACTCGTCGCATGCTTCCCAATGAACAGCCAGATGACGGAGAACCTGGCGACATGGCATCAATCCTTGGCTGATGGATTGGCCATCAAAGATGTACGCCTTCGATGACCGATACAAGTCCAGTCGAAAGAATTGTAAATTCTTCATCTGGGATAGCAATTGCTTCAAAAAGCTTTCCGCAACAGTAGCGTATCGCAAAGTGAGACTCGTGAGGGATTCTGCGCACGAGATTGTAGGCGTCACAGTGTCGAGAGATGGCTCTGAATGACTGAGCTTTAGCGAAACTTCCTTGAGGTGAGGCGCCCGAAAGATTGGCAGCTTGTCCAAAACCTCTCCCTTTTTGATCAAGCCGAACAAGCAGTCAACGTCTCCAGAAGGCCAGCTAAATGCTTTCAGACGTTCGAATCTAGTCGCCCGCTTCATCGAATGAGGCTTGCAAGCTAGGCGTAGCACATCGCCTATGGGACTGAAGTCCAGTGTCGGTGAGCCATATCCGTCATCACAGTGAAACATGTCAATCACCAGTACTTCCACATTCCGCAGCTGTAGAATAATAAGTGCGACGATTGTCTCCACCTCCAGGTCGTAAAGCCTCTTGATCCAATCTTCAGAAGGCGATAATCCTGCTTCCTGTACCAGGCTCCTTACGACAACATTCACGTCCCCAAGAGAATTCGAGTCTGCGTGCACAGGTGGTGTCGGGCCATATCCGATCTCCTGGACGCTGAATTCACGGATATATGACGCCAATTCGGGTCGGTGAAGTAGATTGAGAAATAATTGCTGAAGAGGCGTAGATGAGTCAGATTTGTTGTGATCCCAGGTCCATGTTATCTTCCGGTAGAGATATCTCTCTGTGATGGCATTGAATGCTCGTGAGACGGCTGACAGGTGGAGTAGGTCGGTCGGCGCAAGACATTGAGCAATGATTTCCCATAATTCGGGCACGGCTACAAGGCGGAGAATCATGGAAACACAAATAGGTGACTAGCAGCGTGATGAGGAATCTGGAGTACAGGAGATAGAGAGCTCACATAAATTATTTAAACGTCGGGTGGCAGCGGAGAGGATTAGATCTGGGGCGGGGATCATCGTTAGTGGGCCGACACCGAGTGGTTGTCGCTCAGTAAGCTGGAACTATGGCGATGGAAACCTTGCTGGTTATAGGCCTATAGCTGGAAATACACAATGTAGACTAAATAATAAACAAAGCTCGCTCCATCATTTGACGCTGATGCATTGTCTGGCCTTGGGCGGAAAGAAAACATAAGCCTTAATATAGGGTATTGAAATAAACTTAGAAAATAATCCTACAAGCTTAGGCTAAATTTGCCTGATGTTTTTATTGCTTAGGGTCAAGGTCCTGGGTGAGTTTTCTTTCCTCCCGTCCCCTAGTATGGCTGCTCCTTGCTGCAGCCGCTGAAAACTGACCGATTTAGTGGATACCACTGAGAAGCAGGCGGGTCTAGTGCCCGAGCTAGGGGAGGAAAGAAGACACAGGATCCCGTCTTAATCCTCAATGATAAAAAGACCCAGTAACATAGCCTAAGCTTAGGATAACTTTTACTGAGTTTACTTGGTTTACTCATAACCTGGGAATTGTTCATTCTCCTCGACTAGTTTAAGAAGGATTGATCCCGCCATACCACGGCTCAAGACTGAGGCCAGAGCCATCAAAAAGCCCCAAATCCTGAGCGATCTGTTCCAAATCCAACGAGGTCATCTCAGGAGTCCCCATCAGAGCGCTGCCATGCTGAAGCGCCATCGATAGATCATCAGCATTACTCCCAGTTGTCGCAGATTCATTATCCACCAGCTCGTCTCTCTCGTCACTCCTGTCATACCCCCTCTCTTTTAAATATGAACCGAGTAATTGAAGCACAAGCCGTTTTGCCCCTTGTATAATGTCTTTCTGTATCGACTCAGGCAATGGCCACTCAACCGTAGTCAGCTGTTTTTCCATCCGCGGCGGCAACTCGGCCTCGAGATAGCGACCGATATCCTGGCAGAGATTGAAGTCCCTAGTGCTCTTGTCTTGCTCAGTATCCTCGAGATCTGACCCGGTTAGTCGCTATGCATAAGGAGAAGGGTAGGTAAAGCTGACATACAGGGACTGGGTACCCGGTCATTAGGAAACACGATTTTGTAAACTTCTGTCCACTTCTCCGATTGGGATTTGTTCTGGCCCATTCCCTTTTTGCTCCTTAGTCGCTCGAGCTTATCCTCGTTCAATATATCTTGATCCTGGGTACTGGTGCTGGGTTCGCACGCCTGAGTCTGTTTTGAGTGCGTCCCGAGAGCTTCCGAGGTCTTGAGGTCCGAGCCGCAGCGTCGACATTGGTACTTGGGCGGCGAGTGGCTGCGATACAGATGTTCTCTATTCAGTCAGCGTTGTAAGTTTTGCTTTATATTTTTCTTTTTCTGTCAAAGGGATACTCACTTCATTCGATGTATAGTCAGGAAGCCAGGGTGTGCACACGTCTTCCAGCGGGGTTGGCTGTACTTGCGAGGATTCCCTTTGAAGTATGGACATGCAAGCCTCAAGGTTCCTGAAGTGTTCTGGACATGTCGAGATTTGGGGTTCTTCTCATTGTTATCGCCTTCGTCGTCGTTGTCACGCTTGCGCTTGGGGACAGGGCGAGGTCGATTCGTGGTTCTTTTCTGCTTGCTGGCATTGGAACCTGAGCCAGAGCCAGAGTTTTGAGTCCGGGATGTCGAAGCGGAACTGGTGCTCTGACTGCTGCCGTCCCCATTAGGCCTCTCTCGTGTCAAAGGCGCAAGCCATTCTCTTAGCCATCCGTGGAACCAGTTCCTAGCGGCCGCAGTAGTTGTATTGCCAGTTGGCATTCCGTTGGCAATGCTTGAGCCCCGGGAGGTATCGGCTGTACCCTCATCTTCCGTAGACTCGTATTGGGAGAAAGATTGCTGGAACGACTGGTATGCCGAAGAAATGCTCCCTTCATCAAATATAGGCTCCAGATACTTGCGATCTGGGACCCAGCCTCCAATACCAGCAGACCCTGCACCTAGGTATAATTCCTCCATGCTGTGGCCGGAGAAAGTAGCATCGGTCGGCGACTCTGGCACCTTGGGGGGCAGCATGGGGGATGAATCACCACGCTGTGACATGTCTGGTAGTCGCGGCATGCCAGGCATGCTACTATAGCCGCTGTCTGCCACCGACTTATCGCAGTCATGCTGCCGATTCCAAGCGTTTGGCAACTTTTGACAGATGCCGACCCTGTCGCTGGAAGCCCACTGTACAAGCTCTGCGTCATTCTCGCCCCCGAATACGTCTGGACATTGTGGGTTGGTAAGGAAATGCTCGGCAGCATGGTTCAGTCGTTGATCCCAAGCTGCAGGACCCGTGAAGCGCACCGATGCGCATTGGGGCATGGGACAGCCAAGGCCTTGAGGCAGTCCACATACCATGCGCATCGACGAGTCTAGAAAATGCAGAAGCACTTCGATCTCTGCATGGACATGAAATGTTATACCGTTGGTTTCATCGTGGGGTTTGCTTGGCTGGTGATGTTGGATAAGATGAGTTCGGAAATCGTGTTTATTCGCGAAGAGTGTACCGTTGTCCTTGGAGAGCAGGGACTCCGAATCGATGGTTTGATGAGGAGTGCGCTTGGTGTGTTTGCAACCGTCATCATTACACTCCCAAAATACGCGGTCGAGCTTTAGATGCTGTGACACCACATGATCCTTCCAGTCTCTTTTGTTGGCGAATTTCTGGTCGCAGCCGGCGAAGTGGAAGACACAGAGGAAGGGAAATTGACTGGCTTGACTTGGTTCTCGACGGGAGACATCTTCTTGGACGGTCCGTAGCTGAGACTTATGGGAGTCGACGTAGAATTGATCTCTGTCGGAACCGTTGGACGCCCGTAGTCGACCGTATAGGCAAGGCGGTTCGTTGAGGTAGCGGCGTACAGCGGGAGAATGGTGGTGGGGGAGCGGACGATGCTCCATGTTGGAGGGTGAAGGAGGGGAATACCTCAAAGGATGAAGTCGCGGGAACAAAACGGGACAATAAACGCAGTGATATTGATAACTATTGAGTATAAATAATACTGATGATACTAGAAAAGAAGAGAGAAATTTCGCAAATGATGATCTCGAGGGAAATGCAGACTAAAATATGTGACCTCACTCAATTGTTTGGCGCAGCGCGCAATTGCGCGTTTCTCTTTCGGCACGAGTCCTAGGATGAGCATGCAGGACTCTCAGGAGGTGACACAGAAGCAAATGCACACACACAATTGTGGCGACCATCGAATATCGCAGCTACGCGATGATCTCCCTAGTATTGTTCCATCGTGTGGATGATGTTTTCAGCTCATAAGAGGCTCATGATGCTGTCGCGACACAATTGCTGGGATCGCTTCTGTTGGTTGGTGTTGGAGAGCTGAGATGGCTTGGACGCGACCGAGTGTCATCCGTCGGCGAGCAAGACCAAGGCTCAGTCTGAGAGTATCGCATCGTGCAATTGACATAACACGCATCATGTCTGCGATAACAAGAAAGTGGTCTTGTCTTGGCAATTGAGAAGAACGTGTCGCAACTCAACACCACTCGCAGCGGCAATCGGCTCAGCTGCATCGACACCGACGATCAAGCAGACAAGCTAATCGCAAAATCCGGGGAAAGCTCATATTCTTACCTAAAGAAAACAAAACAAGACAAAGTCTGGACTCGATCGACTTTTATCCATTCCGGAACTCGGAACCGCAATTCCAGACCGGCACTCAAGATGGAAGAGGTTAATTCTGGATAAAACAGCTTCTTTGGTAAGTGTCACGAGGTGCAATAAGTACCAAAACAGAGATATTCCTCCCCATCATGATCTTGTTACGTACAGTGCTCGAGAGAAACAGGTTATAATTACCTGTTTTGTAATTAATTCAAGCAGACACCTCAACTTATCTTATCAACTGATAACTAACCCCAATCCAGTTTATCTTTCCGTGAGGCTCACGATTACCCCGCGATATCGCCTCCCCACCGTGAGAGGCAGAGGAGCTGTCACACATCAAGCCCGATACGGAAAAAAGAGTCGTGTATTTCCAACTCGAGACGGGCTTATCATCATGTCCCCGAAAACTATATATCCCTCCCTCCTCCTCCTCCCCCTTACCATCTTCACCTAAACATCAAACCCTAATACAGTCAGTCAGTCATCATGGGTCTCACACAACATCATCCTTTTGATCCCCTCTCCAGAGATGAGATCGCCGCTGCCGTCGAGACTATCCGCAAGTATCAGTCCGGCCAACTCCTCTTCAATGCGGTCACTCTACATGAGCCCCGCAAGAAGGAGATGTTGAGATGGCTGGAGCATCCTTCTGATGGCAACAAACCTGCGAGAATTGCGGATGTCACCGTTATTCTTCCTGATGGAGCTGTTTACGATGGTCTTGTGGACCTCAAGACGAGAAAGGTTCAGAAGTGGGAGAAGCTCGATGGTCTTCAACCTATCGTAAGTCCTTCATCTCTTAACTACACTGAATAATGGCTGATGAAATAGATCACACCTGAAGAACTCTGCCAGGTCGAGGCGATCGCGCGCAAAGACCCCAAGGTCATTGAACAGTGCGAAATCTCTGGTATTCCCAGATCAGAGATGCACAAGGTCTACTGCGATCCCTGGACAATCGGCTACGACGAGCGCTTCGGCAGCAACATTCGTCTTCAGCAGGCGCTCATGTACTACCGTCCTGACCCCGATACCTTCCAGTATCAGTACCCTCTTGACTTCTGCCCCATCTACGACGGCGCCAAGAAGGAAATCATTCACATTGACATCCCCAGCGTGCGCCGCCCGTTGAGCAAGCAGAAGGCAATTGACTACACTCCTCGCTACATCAATGAGAATGGCGGTTATCGCAAGGATATCAAGCCTATCAACATTACCCAGCCCGAGGGAGTCTCGTTCACCATGAATGGCCGTGTTTTGTCGTGGCAGAACTTCAAGTTCCATATTGGTTTCAACTACAAGGAGGGTATTGTGCTGAACCACATTACCTTCACCGACAAGGGTATCGAGCGACCTATCTTCTACCGTCTTTCTCTCTCGGAGATGGTCGTCCCATATGGTGCGCCCGAGCATCCTCATCAGCGAAAACACGCTTTTGATCTTGGTGAATACGGCGCAGGATACATGGCCAACTCTCTCGCTCTCGGCTGCGACTGCAAGGGTGTAATTCACTACCTCGACGCCGATTTCGCCGCTCGCGACGGTTCTATCCGCACCATCAAGAACGCTGTCTGTATTCACGAAGAGGATAACGGCATTCTCTTCAAGCATACCGACTTCCGCGATGATTCCGTCACAGTGACTCGCGCGCGCAAACTCATCGTGCAGCAGATCTTCACAGCGGCCAACTACGAGTACGCATGCCAATGGGTCTTCCATCAAGACGGCACGATCCAGCCTGAGATCAAACTCACCGGTATTCTCAACACGTACGCTCTCAACGAGGGCGAAGACGCTGGACCGTGGGGCACAGAGGTTTATCCCCAGGTCAACGCGCACAACCATCAGCACTTGTTCTGTCTGCGCGTGAACCCCATGATTGACGGTGTGAACAACACTGTTAACATGGTTGATACTGTTGCTAGCGAGGCACCCGTCGGAAGTCCCCAGAATAAATACGGCAATGCGTTTTACGCCAAGAAGACCAAGTTGAGGACGAGTGGGCAGGCCAAGACGGATTATAACGGTGCGACGAGCAGGACGTGGGAGATGGTTAATGAGAATAAGCTGCATCCTTATTCCAAGAAGCCTGCATCTTATAAGCTTGTTAGCAGAGAGGTTCCAGGCCTTTTGCCAAAGGAGGGATCGCTGGTCTGGAAGCGCGCTGGTTTCGCCCGCCACGCCGTTCACGTCACACCTTGTAAGTTCTTCACTTCTCTTACAACCTACAATACTAACAATCACAGATCGCGATGATGAACTCTGGGCCGCAGGTCGTCACGTCCCCCAAACATCCGGCGAGCCATCGCAGGGTCTCCCCGAGTGGATCGCCGAGGGCACAGCGTCCACCGAAAACACCGACATTGTTCTCTGGCACACCTTCGGCGTGACACACATCCCTGCGCCCGAGGACTTCCCCATCATGCCCGTTGAGCCGATGACGTTGTTGCTCCGACCCAGAAACTTCTTTACGAACAATCCTTGTATGGATGTGCCGCCTAGTTACTCGATTTCTCCTACACAGGTTGCGGAGAAGAAGGGGGCGCTGGATCAGAGTGACAAGGTTAGTCAGTTGGCTTTTGGGGGTAAGAGTTGTTGTTCGGGGGGTAATGCTGCTGCGAGGTTGTAAGAGGGATTGAGTTTGTATAGTTAGTTAGGCATAGCGTTAAATTGCATAGAAGGATATTTGCAAGTCGGCGATGATGATTGGTTGTGCTGTGCTTGTGACTTGAACGTTTGGAATGCTCGAATCTGTATGTTGCAGAGCATAATATAGCAAGCGAGCTGTTCATGCGCGTTTCATGTTCCTTAGGAATTTACTTTCTACCAGCTACTGTGAGCTCTGTTCAGGTAATGGTGGTTGAAGCGACATGCGCATGAAGCTCTGCTGATGGCACACCTCGATCTAGGCAACTTCAAGGATTGCGATATCTACAGCAGCAAACTTAACACAGTCAAACGGACACACAACAGACAGCAGAAGACAAATTGAGAAGATACAAACTTTCTTACGTCAATAACATACTCTTACAAGAAGTAAATAATATACAGATACCCTACGCAGAAGGTCCACCAACAAAAATCGTCAAAGTCTCCGGCTCACCCGAAACAACACCCGAAGCATTCTCATTCCCATCCGGATTGACATCATCATACGGAAACGCATACCCCTTGCCATCAACCTCATAAGAATGCACAATTCGACTGTAGTGATTCGTTGGATCATTCTTGTAGTACGATTCCTGTCCCAACTTGGGCTGTGTATCGCCTCCGTCAACAAGCAGTGTACTTCGAACAAACGCAGCGCAAAGTCGAGGAACAACCGCTGCATGAACTGCATTGTCGCCTTCCATCACTGTGAAAGGACCGCTGTTGCAGCCCCAGATGTCTTTGGTGTTGGGCTTGCCGTATCCTCTGTTATCGCCGTCGCAGGTGAGTTGGTCCCCAGTGACGCGACACTTGACGTTGCCTGCTTCAGACTGCGTGTTGATGATGAGGTCTTGCGAAGAATATTTACTCCACACATCGTTAACGTAAGTATCCCAGTAATCTCCAAAGGTGATCGGTTCAAGATCATACTGGTTTCCCGGCGAAAGCACACGGACTGGTTTACCCTGCGCATTCGCAATGCACATAAACGTCCACGCTCTCCCATCCTTATCTTTCTGCTTCACAAGATCATCGCAGATCTTGCTCACAGCACCAGACTCAAGTCCAGCACATGATTGCGTACTTCCATCCTTAAGAGAAAGACCCATGCCGAGAGGAATTCCCACAAAGTCGACGTAACTGATGTTGGCGTACAGAACACCATTCGTGTAGGTGAATTCCACAAAACCCCAGTCTACACCTGCACTGGGATCTTGAAGATTCGTAACAGAGGGCTGGACCAAACCATCGCCAGTTCCAATGTCAACGACAAAAAAGTGAAGATCTTCATTGGCGAAATAAACACGCCCAGAGCTCATAGAAATAGGAACCGTAAACTCTAGAGTCTGGCCCTGTGCCGGGAGAGGAATAGCGATGTTATCCTTAATCTCAACAGGCACTTTCGAACCTCCCGATTTCGGATACACCAGATTTCCACTCGCGCCGATGAAGACGACTGTGCCGTCAGAGTCCAGCCCTGAGATATAAGCTCTGACGTTTCCGCCGCTGAAGTTGTTCACTAGCTTCAGAGGCAACGTCGCTTGTTCAGCGCGGTGTGTCAAAACGCGAGTTTTGTTTCTGGCGTATGTGCCGTTGAGGAGGTTGTTGTCTGTTACTTCAACGTTGTTTGTACCGCCGGGATGAGCTTTGAGAAAGCCTTCGCGGGTGGTGTCGAGAGAAGAAGTTTTAAAAGGAGCGGATAGAGCTGTGCCGAGGAGGCAAGCTAAAATAAGGAATGAACGCATTCTATCAAAGAATGAC
The DNA here is from genome assembly GCA_013186785.1 of Fusarium pseudonygamai. Classification (NCBI taxonomy): domain Eukaryota; kingdom Fungi; phylum Ascomycota; class Sordariomycetes; order Hypocreales; family Nectriaceae; genus Fusarium; species Fusarium pseudonygamai. The sequence goes on along the minus strand of JAAQRH010000524.1, from coordinate 13,632 downwards.
TTGAAAAGAAAGGAATGTGATATAGAAAGCTACAGAGCACGATTAATTCAGGTCAATTACTACATCTATATACCCCAATCCATCATATGTTTCAGTACACAGTGGTGATGTTCCCAGGGATGGTAGGTGGGAAACATTCGAGATGCATTATAAACCGGGGTACTCAGAAACGCGGTTTTAATATATATCTGAGGGAAAGGATGAAACGAGGTTTCATCTAATGGGAGATGTGCGGATGGGCGATGTGATTTGCTGGACTAGTGCGGATGTTTGAAACAAGGGTTCAAGAGGGGGATGAAGTCCATGCTCCTTTCATCTTGAGAGGGCCAGTAACGGGCCGATTTGGTAGAAATGCTCCGAAGAGGTGAATTGGGAGTTTTGATTTGTTGGAGCGTTTAATTGAGGTTGTTTCTGGGGTGTTTTGTGAGTTGTGATGGCGGATAACTGGCCAGCTAGGAAGATTGGTTGGGATGTTGAGATCTGAACGGAGACGGAGAATGTTTCAAGGTATGAGTGAATTGAGAATGGTTTACTATATGAGTTGTGAGGTTAGTGTAGTGTTGAAGGATTGGTTCATCCTGGGTTGGTGAAGGATCTGACCTGAGAGATGTTACGTTTCATCCGTCAGCCGCTAAACGCACGTCTTTATGCACTCACCCAAGGATGATCTAACGAGAATCACGACACTTCTTGACCTACGCCTCGATCCTTCTGTAGATCAATAACCGAAAAGACAGTTCAGGGAACCATAAGTGTATCATGTTGAGTAACGACCATCCTTGAACCAACATATCATTTTTAACTCTAGAATTACAACTTGCTCTGCTTGATCAAATGAGCATTAACAGGCGAAATCGCCTTGCCCGTCTTCCAAAACTCCATGATGTTCTCCATCCCTAATTTCTCAAACCCAATATGCGAATCCAAACTCGCACCCGCATTGTGCGATAACAACTCCACATTCTTCATCTTTAGCAATTCAGGGCTGATATACGGCTCATTCTCAAAGACGTCTAGTCCAGCACCTGATAAATGACCGCTAGAAAGCGCTTCAACGAGATCAGCTTCATTAATAAGTTTTCCCCTTGCAATGTTAACTAGTTTTGCACCACGCTTCATCTTTGCTAAACCAGCTTTGTTGAGCAGTGTTTCGCCGGCGAAGGGTGTAGCGACGACGACGCAGTCTGCTTCAGCGAGGAGAGCATCTGAAGACTTGAACTCCGCGTTGAGGGGTTTCTCGACGGATGAGGGCATTTGGGCGATGTCGTTGTAGATGATCTTCATGTCAAGTGCTTTGTACGCTTTTTCAGCGATCCGGCGGCCGATGCGGCCGAAACCGATTATGCCGAGGGTGAAGCCGCTGGGGTTGCGGGATACAGGGGCGAGGTTCTTGTTGGCGTCGATGAATTTGTCCTTGTCGCCTGAGCGGGCTGCTGTGCTGGACCAGCTTAGGTTGCGGAAGACGGAGATGATGAGCCAGATTGCTGCGTCTGCTACGGATTCTGTGCAAGCTGCTGCGGCGTTGCAATATGTGACGCCTAAATCACATCAACATCTATCCTCATAGTATCGTAGAAAATGGAGTAGTGAACGTACCTCGCTTTGCAAGTGCAGCTGTATCAACCCAGTCAAAACCAGCTCCCGCACTAGCATAAATCTTGCACGATGCAGGAAGAAGAGAGATCAATTCATCATCCCAGTTTCCCATCTCACCGCCTGTGTTCCAGAACGGTCTGTAGATAGCGAAGAAGTCACCAAAGGTTTTTTTCTTGAGGGCGTTGATGAAGTCGGGCCTGGACATGCTGTGCGAGCGCTTGATCTCAAAGTGAGATGTGAATGTCTTGTAGAGATCATGGTTCCATTTAATGTCGTCGCCGAGATGGAGGACGATGGGTTTGGACATCTTGGCGGTGCTTGGTTTGTCAAAAAGTGAAGGATTAATTGTTTGATGGAAGGGTTGAGATGGTTAAGGTAGGGTATTATAGTGATACGAGGTTACAGTGCTGGAGTGAACACGGGCATTCGGCCGATGGGGCATGTTGAGAGAATGCCGGCTCTTGAGTGGGTAATTCTGGCCGATGGACAGTTGAAGATCGACAGTTTGGGGGAATTTTGGCCGTAGAGATCCATAGAAAAGATGGCTTGGAGGGGTTGGATTGGTTGGGGTGAGTACCCCGGACATTGAGATCGGGGTTCTTCCCGAGCTGCCGTTGGTATGAGAGATCGTCGGTTAAACGGAATCTGGGGTAGATGAGACTGAAATATTAAAGCTGAGCCATTGAGAAAACGGAGAAATTTGAGATACTGGTAGTGAGGAATGGAAAGGCAAAATTTCAGTGCTTTGAGACAGATAGTGTTATTGATATCTCCTTACTGGCTACTTTTGTACTGAGATATTTCTCTGAGGGTCACTCATCGACCAAGTCTTTATCCGTACTCTCACTTCAACTAACTTAGCCTCATAAGTGCCCTATCATTAAACTCCATGCATCATGACCAGACAGCGGATTCCCTTCTCGACCACCCAGCCGCAATAGCATTGCCAGCTCCTGTGTCCTAATCCTTCTTCTTGATCCTGGGGAAGCTCAACCAAACACCAGCGACAACAGTAATTAACGCAAGAATGATGGGCTGCAAAACACCAACACCCTTATGGTTAGCAATAGCACCGATGGCAAATGGAAATACCGTTCCGCCGGTACCACCAATCGCCATGGCAAATCCAATAGCCGAGACGTGGATCTTGGCCGGTAGAAGTTTGGCTGTGACCATGACGGCTCCAGGAAATAGAGGGCCCAGGAAGAAGCCAAGAAAAGCGACTGCAACGGCTGAGACGATGAATTTGGGTACGAGCCAGAAAAGGAGTTGGAGACCGATACAGATGAGGAGATAGATCGAAAGGCAGAGTCTTTCACCGAATCGCTCGGTTACGAAGCCGAGACATGCGCGCCCGAGAGCCATACCGGCCCAGAAGCCAGTTCCTGAAGCACCAGAAGCATAGGCTGAAGCTTTTCGAACGCGGAGCATGAAAGTGACGACCCATCCACCAAGACCGACTAGAAGAATGAGCATTCGGTTTCAAGGTCACGATCAGGGGGACATACCTTCGACGCCCATGTATGCAAAGAAGAACAATGCGCAAAGCCACGTAACTTTGGACTTGAGCGCCTCTCTGGTTCCAGCACCGCTACCCTCCGCGTTATTCGCAGCATGCTCAGCCTGATAAACAGCACCAGTCTGCTGCCAAAACGAAACCGTCAACCCAACCCACTCCACCACAGAAATCCCAATCTGAACCGTCAGCCACCGCAAACCATATCACATATTGATGACTCACCATAACGTAATAAAACGTATACCACGGCAACCCCGCCGAAACAACCATACTCGTCGCAATAAGCGGCGAAAACAACGCGCCAAACGAATAAAAAGCATGCAAGAATCCCTGCACCGTATTCGCTTTATCCATCGCCCCAACCCAAGCGCAGAAACACGCGTCTGTGAGTCCGTTTCCGAAGCCGCTCATTATGTTGCAGACTACGAGGACGGGGTAGGGCGGGTGCAGGGCGAGGGCGATGAATGTTATGAGATGGCAGATCGGCGCCATGATGGCGACGCCTCGTTGGCCGAATTTCATGTGGATGCGGGCGTTGGTGAATGCGGCGACGGAATAGCCTGCGAAGGGGGTGAGGAAGATGAGGGAGATGATGGTGTAGCTTAGATCGTAGTATGTTTCGAGCTAAATTGTTAGAGAAGTAGTTTGATAGGTTGATCAACGTACATATGGGATCAAAGCCTGCGATTGTTAGTAAAGGTGATGAAATTGAACGGGGAACATACTCCAACGGCTGCATCATTCATACCAGCAATGATAAACGACAGAAACGCAAAAGCAAGCTTTGCTAGATTTCCCCTGGGATAATTCCATCTCTGTACCTGCGCCGACGCATACGGCGGGGGGATATCATCCGGTGGAAGCGAAGGTTGGTCTTCAAGTTCTTTAGCGCGGACGTGACATCCTTCCAGAGTCGTGAGCTCAATGGGTTCTTGTGTCTGCGTCGCTGTGCTCGACATAATGAGGATGAGAGTGTGAGAATAAAGTGGACGAGAGAGGGTGAGATGGTGGAGGTTTTATGAGAGGGCGGGATCTGCAGTGCGGATAAATACCGCGAGTGCGTTGTAGAGCCTCAATGGGTAAGAGAGCCAGCGGAATGAAAGTGGTGACATATGGATGCGGGGTGTTATGCTTATCTGGGGCGCTAGGCTTGGTGGAGAAATATTCGGTAGGGAATACGGGCCGTTTTCCGGGGGGGATTATCAAATGACCACCAGAAGAACAGAAGAAGAAACTCGGTATATTCCCGTGAGTAACGCAAGACCCTTTTTGAATAAGGAGGCGTTACTATAGTCACGCGGGATAGTCATATCACGGAGCGCATTGACTGATTTGTTCACAGGGAATAGAGGCTAGTCCCTGTGGTGTCAACATAACAAAAAAAAGAAAAGTCAAATGGTTCTGCCGATTATTGCTCCCCAGAAAGGAAGAAGAAGGATCGGACCTTGTTCCGTTATCACGACAACGCAACATTTGTTCTAGAACGGCTTACACATGTTATCTTCAAGAGCTATCGAAAATTAGCATTACAAGCTGGTAGCTAAGTTTGAAGACTTAAGCTTCGAATAGGATTATACAGTCAAGGAGTATAGTGTCAAAAGATGGTTCGATTCAAAGTAGTGCACAATGCTATATAAAGTTATCTCCTCGAAGAATATTTCCGCTTTCGGCCATGAAAAATACTTTGGTGGTTTAGAAGGCTATCCTCTCTGGTAAAGCTCGCTTCTGGACATTCGGAGCAATAGTAACGCTTTCTATGCTCTTTCCGCTGGTGCGTTTCCAAATGCCTCGTCAGCTCTCTTTCCTGGAACATCTTTTCACAAAAATAACAAGACCTGAAAGCTGTAGGGGTATTGTGATGAGACCTGGGAGAGTAATCAGAAACTCTAATTTGTCACTTTCGCTACTGGTCACCTACTCTGTGTCGTACATTTGTCCTGGAGAGCCGTAGGTATGATCCAGGGAATCAAGCCCCATGCGAGCTCTGACAGCCTCTGTTGTTGCAATAGAAAGAGGCTGGGAGGTTAGTTATTGTGCTAATGAGTCTGGGGCTTCTATACCGACTTGGTGCGTGGTGGACTGCTCATGATATGAAGCCATGTTATTGTATTGGCCAAAATCGAACGGAAAAGGCAGAGAATTTCGGATCTCGTAGGGTGGGTTAGGTGGTATATTAGGTCTCTAATGAGCCGAAACATATCCTCCAGACACGCTACATGAGACAACAGACTGCTCTTCAATAGGTGCCTCTGTGCTGAAGCTAGTCCCAGAAGGTGTCGGCATTAAGCCAGTAGCGGTGTAGCGGTGACTAATAATATTTCTTATTTCACGAAGCGCCTCTGCTTCATCCGGGGTTATTTCGATGTCGCCGTTGTCGAGGTCGAAAGTGGCTAAATTTGTATTTTCCGCGTCCTCATTTGCCCCCGCCATGGAGATGGTGGAAAACGCAATGGGAGGAGATGACGGTACAGATTGTTCCACAGATGACATGGTAAAATGAAGTTACTATGGTAGAACAACCTGGTAAAACTGAAAACCGATGTCTGGATGAACCAAAGCAAGTGGCGTATCCAAAAAGCGAGTTTGTGACTGTTATTATAAGTCCCTGAGCACCATTCAAGCGTCAACGAGGAGTCTTCGAAAACACCGTACCGACCATTGTGCCAAGGTTGATTGGTTAGCACGTCATGTGTAAGTTGACAGCTAGCTAATGCGGACGGCCAGCTACTGCGGACGGCCAGCTAATGCGGGCGGCCAGCTACTGCGGGCGGCCAGCTACTGCGGGCGGCCAGCTAATGCAGATGGCCGACTATTTCAGCTTTGGTGATTCATCTGTTATCACTTCTGGCCGTAGAACATCGTCATTGGTGGAATGTGACTTATCACTGATGTTTATCTATGGCCCCCAAACCCCTTGAAAGTCAACTAACCGCAGTTGGTACCGAAGTGCGTATTCTACGTGCTTATGATTTGTCGAACTTACTTCGCGCTCCATCCACTACGACATTGAAGTTCACCGGTCACCATTGTGCAAGGGCTTTGAAATTAACACGGATGACCAGCGAATGATTTCAATTCAAAAGCTACAGATCACCTTGCATTCTTATACACTTAATAATTTACAGGCTCTCTCCACCCTGCATTTGTATTGCATTGAAACAATCACGGCTGCACTTGATTCGCCGAAGATGACACAACACGGCACAGTGCTTGCAAGCGGCTTGAAATCTTACTAGTTGAGAGATTCTTAGACATCTGCATTTCAGCCTCTGACGTTCCCCTAAGCACTTCGCAAAAGATAAGCAAGGGGCTTATACGGAAAGAGGCAAGAGATGAGGATTTGCGCAGAAATCTATTGGATCAGAGCTAGACTCGAGACATCTTCCAGACCTCCACAAAGATATGCCTCCAACTGGGATTTACTATATTAGGGAGGCCTACTACGTAAACTTAGCATACTCAGTACCAAGCGAAAGAACAATCCGTGAACCCCATCTGCTCTTCATATAAAATCTATCATCCCTTTGTGCATCATTTAACAACAAAATGAGCTCTTCCAACAACCAAGTTTCCAAGGCTCTCAACAGCAAGCAGCAGAGACAGTACCAGTGTCTCTGCATTTTGCTTCAAGCTGTCAACGAGACTTGCAAACGCAGGAGCGATATCAGATACTCCTCCGGAAAGAGTCGCAGCTATGCCCTCTTGACCGAATTTCAGAAGCTCATTTGTAAAATCGCACAAATTCTCGATAATGAGAAGGGTGGCGATTCTGCCACAGCGCTTATTGTTGCGAAGGGGCTGTGTGGACCAGACTACGTTTTTGCTTCAAACTTCAGGAAAGCACCTGAACTCGAAAGAGCAAAGTCGTTTCTCTCTGACCTCCTCGAGTACGTGGGAAGCAACCCTGATGAATTGACTCCCAAGGCACTGCAAAAGCAAGTCTTTGATCGTATCCTTGAGTTCAACTTTCTCAGATTTGATGCATACCTAAACGGACTGGGTACTGCTTTGCAGTCTTGCATCGATAACTGCGAGAGATCACAGGACCCTAACAGTAAGCTTACAAATGAACACAGACAGTTCTCTCATCTAACAATGACAGGGTTCAGCGATATGGCTCAGTTGCAAGCTATCAAACACAAGTCCCTTTTTCCTCGCGAGATGACTTCTTCTACTAACTCCAAAAACAAATGTAAGAGGCCAGCCCCACCACCTTCATCTCTTACATTCGCAAAAACACTAGGGACTAAACGAGACTTGAAAATAGTTTTCCGTGACTGCGAAGATCTTATCAAAGCTATACATAATAGCCAAAATACCGGAATAGATAAAATTTTCGATAAGTACATCGACACTACCGAGTCAGCAATCTCGTATCAATGGAGTCAGCTGCGCCATCATCTTGGTCGTCTTCATTCGCTTCGTCAAGCTTCCGAGGCCATAATCGATGCTTCCACAAAGTGGCCCTCGTTATTCAAAAACTTCACGGTCAATTACATTCCATCATCTCGTCTCCAAAGGTTCACTCGCATCAACGGGCTGCGCGCTTCACCAACGGACATTATTCAGGCTGCTTTTCCAGGTCAAGACCTATCATATTACGAGGACGACATCGCGGAACTTCGCATATACGGCCTGGATAAGCAAATCCAGGAGCAGGAGCTTAAGTTTCCATCGAAGACTCTGGTTCACTGCGAAGCGAACTTGCACAGTCATCTTATCACAGCTGGGAAAACTCGACCTTGCGACTTCTGGGACGATGTCATGTTTATCGCTACTAGCAAGCCTCCGTGTAGGCTCTGCTATTACTATTTTCAAGACAGTGACAATGACTTTCAAGTACAATCGTCCCATATGAACCTTTACCCTCGATGGCGCCTCCCCGACATTGTTGATTCCAACGATGAAGCAAGCATTCTGCATCGTGAGGAGCTGATAGAAGATATATTCGAGCACATGCAGGGCAGTATACTAAGTGTGTTACAAGAGAAGTTCCCTCAGTGGAAACGAAATGATTCTCGTACAGACTCGCGAGGCTGTACAGATATTCGAGAGGGTGCGGATAGCAGAACTCCAACTGGCGAACACTACATGCAACCCCCGGTCATGGATGATGATGATGGTTATGTGACGGACATTTGCACTGATACTTTTGGTCTTGCCCATTGAACCCTTTTCATTACTAGTTATATTTCAATATACGACTGGACCTTGAAGCTTTTGTCGCTAGTCTTTTGTTTTGGCATCATTTTCCGTACCAAATTATTGATACCAGTAGTTTGTACTCCCGCGAACACGAGCTTGCAATAGCAACATCCTTCGGCAACTATAAATGACATCAAATATCAATAATTAAATCAGCTCATCGTAAGAACCCCAGACCAGGCGCGGAGGCTTAGGCTTAGGCATAGCCATAGGCATAAAGGAAGCTCAGTTGCGTCTCTCGATACCAGATTGTCTCACACGATTTACGAAATCTCCTCGGACCATTGTGGATTCAATCTACCAACGCGCGCATACATGCCGAGACTAAGGGCGATTTGATAGGCATACTTGTTTTTCATAAGGTCTCTCTTGAGTTAGGTAGTATTATAACCCAGTATCCGAGAAATCGGTCGTGTTCACTGGAGCAAGATGGAAACTGAAGAGTATAAGTATAAAGGTAAGCTTAAGCTTTAATCTAGTGTAAAGCTTTATCTAATTATTATAGGCTCCAGTTGTGAGTTATTTATGGATTTATAAAGGGCCGAAGAGTGGCTACTCATTCTTAGAAGTATAGAGGTCACTGGGGGAGGAATGATACAGCTGTTATGGTTGAGTTGGCGCGGGCTTGTGGGTCCTTTGTATTTTGAGTGAGACCAAGTCTGCATCAAGTCAGTCTTGGCTATCCCACTCCCTCCTCAATGTTCTGATATGTCTTACCTGAATGTCAAGTTAGACTAGGGAAAAGTGATTTGAGTGTGTTGCGAACCAAAGATAAGTGCACCAGCTGCTCGAAGAATTGAAACAGTATGTGAGTCGGCACTTGATTGGTGTCCGTCGTAGATGCGAGAGCCATACTCTGTGGGCATATACAACAAGAGTGAGTTATGTCACCGAATATCACATGCGAGGAATACCTTTCGTGGCCATGATATCCTTGATTCCGACAGCGAGCCCATGTAAAGGTCCTCTTTCCGCAATGGGAACATTGTCCAGAAGTCGAGCTTGGCTCAGTACGAGCTCGGGATCTTATTCTCCGTTAGACTTTTGATTGAGATGCACGTTAGTTTCCTTCATTTCGCTCAGGGACTTACCAAGATGCGCCCATGCTTTGATAGTGCGATCTCTCTCCTGAATACGACCCAGGAGCGATTGGGCATACGCCTCCACCGAGATGGTGTCATTCTTGAGAAGCTCAAGCGCCTGCGTTGCAGTCCATTCCTAAGATGGTGAGTTCATTGCTGGGACAAGAGGTAAATAGTAATTTGGATGTTTAAGATGTAGATGAGATTTGTGCGAGATTTGAGAAGTTTTGTGTTTTGGTTTATGACGTTGGAGAGAAGGGAATGAGATGGACAAAGGCGCATCGTTTAGATAGCCGGCACTGTGTATTGAGTCAGCGATACGACTACCTCATTAAATGTCTTGCTTTTATGTAATCAGATAATACACGCGCGTTCGGTGCGGAACTGGACAAGTGATGGATCGTTTTGGGCCAGCCTTAGATCAGGGCGAGTAGGGGACTCTGAATGCCATCCTACCAAGAAGCTCAAGGTTAGTGAACGTTACGTAAGTAGGCACTGAACTTCTGTGACACGTCGCAAAGTGTCAGAGGAGAGTATTGTCGTTTAAAATCACACTCCAGAAGATAGGCTTTCGTTGGAGGGCCACAGTGATAAGCTTTTAAGAAATAACCTGTCGGCTTGAAGATGTGTTTATTCAAGCAATAACTCTCAAGAAAGCCATACTGTACTTTTTATGGTTCAGCCACAAAGGTAAATATCAGAACAGGTCTTAAACCCTAGGGTATAATATTTAATCTTCTGAACGTTCTATCCCCATCTCTTCATATTGTCTTGATTCCAACCACTTCTCCAAGATGGTAAGAAACAGCCTTCGAATCAAGCATCAGCAGCGCTAACGATAAACTGAACAGAAGCTCCTCCTGGACACAATATCAGGCATTCTCTCAATGTCAAGCCTCGGCAAACCAAAAGGCTGGACCTGCGCACAAAACAGCGGTGCAACGAACCAAGATCTCCAAAACGCCGTCGACGACTTCAGCGTCGTCTTCACCCCCAATGCCCTAGCCGTCCAACCGAAACACTGCTACTTGTCGATCTGTGGCCAACACTACTTCAGTTTGTGCAATTACGGAGTCACTGGTTCTACTGAACCCGTGGGGCAGAGGATATGGGCTAAGGAGTGGGGTCTTCCTGGGGGAAATGGGACGGAGTGTCGTGGGAACTTTGGGGATCAGATTAATTATGATTGGTATCAGTTTGGGTTGGTGGATGAGCTGGAGGAGGGTTGGATGGATTCGGAGTACGTGCAGGTGAGGATGTGTAACGGGTCGATTGCGGATGGGGATGGGTCGAGTGTAGTCTGATACGGTGGCATGAAGATTGAGGTGTTGGTGCTGTTGGGATGTTTTCTGGATTTGTCGCGCATTCAATCGCGGGCGAACGTGGCAGAGAGGTTCTGGTGTCAACATCCTGTTTTTGCGGAAACCTATGATCTTTCACCCACGCAGCATCAGTTTGCAATGCATGACACTGGATCACTTTGAGTATGGAAGACGCCTGGGGAGGCCCTGACGATGGATCACATTGACCGCAAACGTCCGGAGAGAAATGATGGTGTTGTCCTGTATAATTTCGTGGAGCCTGGGGGTAGGTTCCACCATCAATTGTGAATACTTCAAAGTATTTATAAAGAGGGGGACCCAGAGGCATAGGTTGAGGGCAATAAAATAGACTCAATCAAAGGTATCCAACGCTCACCCAAAATTTATGCTATGTTACCTGAGTCCTTTGGTCACTTAAGCTCAAGGCGTCACTGGTGGAGGAATGATATAGCTGTTATGGTTGAGTTGGCGGGGAATTGAGTATTCTTTGTATCTCAGGTGACGTCCATCAAGTCAGTCTTGACTGGCCCATCCCCTCTCCAACGTTCCAATAAGTGCTCTTGTCTTCCATTTGATCACCTCATCAACTTTCTCCAGATACCGTATGGTATGTGTCTGCACACAAGGATTTCTTATGCAGTATCCACCTGCAAGCAAACTCACGTCAGTGACCATCTTTACGTTTGGACTGAGCATCAAACCTACAAAGCGAAAGCATGTGGGCGGGTAGGTAGAATGCGTTTGCCACATGAGAATTGGACAAGGCGAGACCCATCAGCACGCAGAGGTACCAAGATATGTTCAACTCGGATTCTTGTCTGCTGTAATTGTCTGTCGTCTGTTTGCTGTCGCGCAAGCACAACACCGCCTTGGCTGCGTAGTAATGCTGCATAGCCACCACTAGAGCATGTTAGCAAACCGCAATGGTCAAGGCAAACAGGTACTCACCAGGCAGCGACGCAGCAAAACAAATGACAGGAAACGGCCTGTCGCTTGAGATGTCCGCCGACTTGTGAAATATTGGCTTGAATGAAACTGGTCTCGCATCATACCATTCCTGAATCTCCCTCTCGACAGCCTCCCACTTCCTAACATCACCATCTGGACTCTCCATCGGAAGAAATAGTCTCATGAGCTTGGCAAAGTTATAAACTGCCCTGTTCGCATACGCCGAATCATCAGATCTCCGAAACACCGTTGATCTCTCGAAATTCTCAAGACAAATCTCAAGCGGTTCCCTCCGAACAACATACACATAAATAGCTTGCCGCAGATGAACCCAACTCGCCGCCTCAGCCAACCCACCTTGCATCACAAACCTCGCGATGACTTCATGATTCAACAGATTCTGCGTTCCGCTGAGATGATGATAGTAAGAATCCGTCTCATTATCGTTCTCCTCATACAAGCGCGCGATCACTACGGCTGTGAGGAGCGTAGAGTCCCAGGTTTCAGGCGGTTGAGCGAATGCTTCGATGAGGAGTTTTATGCATTTGTTGTGGTAGAATGTGCTTTCGATGTCGGAGGAGGTGTTGGTGCAGCGGGAGTCGTAGCGGCTTGCGAGGGCGAGGAGGCCGTTCATTATCATTGGTTGGTGGAGGGCGAGACGGGGGACTTCGAGGGCGAAATGTCGGGCGTCATCGCATGCGTCGGACTTTGAGTGTTAGATGTTGATGTTACTGGAGATGGGAATTCTTACGAGAGATGCGAGTTTGTGGATGTAGGTCATGAAAAGAAAGGCCTCTCGCTCCGTCAACTCAAAGGGATCCTGACTTTGACCGTGACCTGTCAAACCTTGGCCAGTCCCATGGGGAGAAGAGCTTTGTGGGTCGAGAATAAAAGGGATCGATGCTCGTGGGAGTGGTGAGCTCTCTGTGTGATCTGCTTGATATGCTGGGCTCATGTTCTGGGGGATTGAAGAGTCGGCGATGAGATTTGAAGGCGACTCCCAGTAGCTGAACACCTCTTCCGCTTGGGACTGGATGGTATCGTCTATCGATATTTCCATCATCCCTTCTGATATCGGCTGCGTCGCCGACTCATTAACCTCCGGGCTTGTGTCCGTTTCCTCAGGTACCTTGCCATCAATCCCACGGGGCGTCGTGAAAGAAACTACAACAAGTCAGCACGGCTCTACACAAGAGATCGGATCTCACCGTTGATTACTTACTCTTCTGTGGCACCTTCGCCCACTTCCGTCCAGATTCCTTCTGAACCTCTGAGTGAGTGTGTTTAAACCGAATGTCATTCTCAAAGCGACATTCCTGCCCCGACTCTAGACACGTGCCGCACTGAGAGGCTCCAGGTTGAGTGACGCATTTTCGGTGTCGGCGGCGACATGCGGTGCAGCATTTTACTCGCTTCATGATGTTGTGCGACAATAGCTAGGATGTTGGAAGAGGTGGAATTGAATCTGGGGTGAGCGACATGGGGCAGGAGTTGATAGCGGGGAAGCGCTAGGCTGATGCGCTAAAGTCGCTATAGAAATTTGAGCTCAGGCTACTGTGATTGGTGACTGTGGGGAGCTGTAGGGTGGTCGGTTTCCCAGGAGCATTGTACGCAATGAGTTGGGAGCATCACACATGCTGAGACTATGACTACAAACGGTCGCCGCTTGGGCTCGCCCAACGAGCAAGACCGCAAGTTTGGCAAATATTGACATCTTTACTTTATCGTTCTATAAAGCAGCTGTACCGTTGCGTGAGAGATCCTCCGTCTTGAAGAATTCAACTTCATGGTGCTATTTTTGAGACCGATGGATATTCTTTTCTACAGTAGGTTAGCAAAAGTTCTAACACATTTCCTGTCCAACCCCGCTTTTAACAAAACCTTAATATTAACACTATAACTTTATCGTGTTATTTAAACAGATTAAAATGCCCTAATATAGATAAAATATATATTATTC